>ONZH01020175.1:0-28578 GCA_900303285.1 Rhinella marina
TATTCTGTGTAAGATGGCTAGGCAGAAGTTTGCAAACTTCTACCAAGCCATCCTGCACATGAATTTATAAGTCCACGAGCATGATGTGAATTAAATATAGTGACTTGATCCTCGTGTATTTAAAATTTTATATTAAAAAACATATTTATATGTTGGAAAATGTAAGCTAGGCATATTTTACATGCTAAAGACTGCATACATGAAGTATAATTATAGGCTATCACTGAGAATCAATGCACAAAGATAGATCACGTGACAAAAATAATCTCTTGAAATTCCATATAAACGTCACGTGTATAAAGAGATACTTAAAAAATACCTTTATTGTGAGTCCTTTATTGTTAGACTGGTAAACATAATATACGTGTATTAAAAACGGATATAAGAGACAGGACCAAGGTAATTGGTGGATAGTCAATAGATGTGGTAGTAGCCACAATTAGCTATCCCTAGGTTGCCCTCCGTACTAGGCTCAGCCCAGGGGTCTCCCTCAGTGGTAGGGATCCCCTGTCCCCGTACCTAGATGCCTAGGTATGGCCCTGTAACGACCCTACAGTTGCAAGGTAATAGGATACAAAATAATGGGTAGACTCCACCAATGGATAGTTAAAGCTTAAAGGTGGGTACGCAATTATAAATTGGAGACCCCGACGTGTTTCTCCAAATATTGGTTCATCAGGGGGTATTGATACACAAATGTCTTAGTAGGGAAAAAGAATGTATGTAAAACAACGGTACTTAGCCCCAAAGCATGCACAAAGATGTCAGCAACGATATGGCCCAATTGAAAAACCTATGGAGAGAAAAAAGGACCACACTAAATAATCCCAATAATGACTAAAAGATAGATAGTACAAAAATAAAGGTCCAAACTCACCAGGTACAGGGCAGGGGCAGACCAAAGTGTCTGCATAGATAGGGCAGCAGTGTATAGACACCAGCATAGAGGTTTTTATAGGCTGGCGCCGTCAATAGGGTATCCGACCGCCGGTATTCAACTTCCGGTCAGGTGGAACGCAACAATGGAACGCAACGTCTAGCGTGCGACCACGTGATGCATTCTAACGTAGGACCACGTGATGTAGACTAAAATGGAGCGCATAATGGAACGCAGCATACTAACCTCCGTAATGAAGGGATCTAAGATATATAGTAAGTATGGTGAACACTCCAAAGGACGTGGACAACACTCAATATATGCTCAAACAATGCAGATTAACATAAAACACGAATACAATGTAAATGATAAAGTGGTACTGATGGATAAAACAGTCCACTAAAAGTATCGATAAGATAAACTGTGATAATTATAAAACACAGAAATTAATTTATTGTGGCACTTCCCGTGCCGATCGGCTGCTGTCACACTCAAATATATAGAGAGGCTAGCCAAGTTACTGGATAAGGAATCACAAACACAGTGGATTATTAAAAGGAAAACGGAGGCCCAAATACCCATAACTAAATGAAGCATGCGAATGTCAACCTTTCATTAAGTCCCCCCGGAGACTGAGATCGGAAGCGATAGATCCACTTAGCTTCTTTTTGAAGAATCTTCCGATCCCAGTCTCCTTGTCTAGTGGGCAATGGAATTTCTTCAAGTGCGGAAAAACGTAAAGACGAAGGGTCACCACCATGATGTTCAACCATATGTGTTGCTACGGGAGTGTCCTTTTTTTTAACAATATCATTAATATGTTCCAAAACCCTACATCTAAGTTCACGTTTGGTTTTTCCAATGCAGTCCCTCGCACAGGGACATTGACAAATGTAGATAACTCCCTTTGTGCGACAGTTGATAAAATCTCTGATGACAAAAGTCTCATTGGTCACCGAGCACTTAACATTCTTAGAGGGATGTATGAACTTACATGCCTTACAGGAACCACATCTAAAGATTCCTTGAGGTTTCCTGTCAAGCCATGTGCCCTCTCTCGGAGGGGGGATATAGTGACTAGCCACCAATCGATCATGAAGACTTCTCCCACGTCGATAAGTAATCGTAGGATTGGGAGAAATCACCATTGATAGATCTGAGTCCATAGTCAGAATTGGCCAATATGTTTTAAGGATGGCCTTCACTCTATCATTAGCCGAGTCAAAGGTGGAGATTAGGCGTATCAGATTGTCATCCCTGCAATCTCGTTTTCTAGGTATCAAAAGTTCACTCCTCGTTCTCGATTCAGCCCATTTGAAGGTATCTCCTATTGAAGGGCCCCTATGTAGCAATCTATTTTGGAGTTTTCTGGATTCCACAAAAAAATTCTTTGGGTTGGAACAATTCCGACGCATTCGTAGGTATTGTCCCTGTGGAATCCCCTTCTTAACCGAGGGAGGGTGATGGCTAGACCAATGTAGGATATTATTGGTTGCCGTTTTTTTATGGAAAACCTTTATTTTTGTACTATCTATCTTTTAGTCATTATTGGGATTATTTAGTGTGGTTCTTTTTTCTCTCCATAGGTTTTTCAATTGGGCCATATCGTTGCTGACATCCTTGTGCATGCTTTGGGGCTAAGTACCGTTGTTTTATATACATTCTTTTTCCCTACTAAGACATTTGTGTATCAATACCCCCTGATGAACCAATATTTGGAGAAACACGTCGGGGTCTCCAATTTATAATTGGGTACCCACCTTTAAGCTTTAACTATCCATTGGTGGAGTCTACCCATTATTTTGTATCCTATTACCTTGCAACTGTAGGGTCGTTACAGGGCCATACCTAGGCATCTAGGTACGGGGACAGGGGATCCCTACCACTGAGGGAGACCCCTGGGCTGAGCCTAGTACGGAGGGCAACCTAGGGATAGCTAATTGTGGCTACTACCACATCTATTGACTATCCACCAATTACCTTGGTCCTGTCTCTTATATCCTTTTTTAATACACGTATATTATGTTTACCAGTCTATGGACTCACAATAAAGGTATTTTTTAAGTATCTCTTTATACACGTGACGTTTATATGGAATTTCATAAAGTATAATTATAAATGAATATTTAATGCAATGTTTTTCAATTTTTTTATTTTTTGAAATAATAATTTTATATTTTTATCTCAAATACAGTAAAGAACATCAAAACGCGATGGAATTCAATGTTTGATCAGTTTAAACGAGAAGAGAAACTAAGAAAGGGCAAATCTGGAGAAGGGGCCAAAAAGAAAAAACCTGTATACAACCCAGCTCCAATTTTTAAAACCCGTGTTTGCTTTAAAAGAGTAAGCATTTTTTATAACATTTAGGAACATATGTAAGGGCATACGGTTGTCTGCATAACTATGAAATAGTTTTTAACCAATTTTTATTTTTTTTAAAGGACAGTCAATCTGGAGGAACAGCCTGGGCCCAGCCAACAGACGGCCATGTCTCTAGAGGAGCACTCATCCCCTGCCCTTACCCCCACCCCCAGAGCAACCCCACCCCCCAAAATTCCCACATACTCCATAGAACAGGTTGCGCCACTGGAGTTTACTCAAAGACCTCCAGGGTTTCTGCACAGGCTGTTTCTGGGCCGAGTACACGGGACCAGATTGATAGTCAGGTCCTTGAGTACTTGTCCAGAAACAGGCCTGAGAGTCCGGAGGACTGACTAATGCTTGGCCTTGGAGCTCTTCTCAGGGGGTTGTGGTTTTTCTTCATGATGCACAGAAACAGTTGCACCAACAAGCAACTGTTTCCGTGCATCATTATCTCTCCCCTCTTCTCAACAACCACAGGTTACCTCTGTGTACCCTCCCCAAATTGTTCCCACAGACTATTCATTTGGAAGGGAGCTTTTTGATTTGTAATTTTTTTTTTGTTAAAAATAAATTATTTTCTGGTTCATTAAAATGTGTATGTCTTTTTTATTTAATAGTATAATAAAATATTTATTATATTTATTAATATATATATATATATATATATATATATATATATATATATATACACACACTTTAGGGCCATTCATACAGCAGTGGTGTTGCAGGTGTGCAAAACCAAGGATGCCGAACAGTGTGTGTTCCGCAATTTGCAGAATACACATGGTTGGCACCCCATTCAAAATGCATATTCTTGTCCACTATTGCTGTTTTGGCCCATTTTTTTTAGTTTCCTATTCTTTCAGCTTCCCATTCATTTAAATAGTAGACTCAGCACAGATTCTGCTCCAAGACAGAGCATGCTGCTTCTTTTTCAACACAGTTTTTTTGTTTGTTTGTTTTTTTAGCGTAGAAAAAAAGCAAGTTCTGCCTGAAGGGCTGCACATTAATAATAAAATAAATGGTTCAATAATGAAGTATATTAATGTTTGATGTAGAAATAAATTATAAATATTTCTACAACAAACCTTAGCCCACAAGTAGAGATGAGCGAATCTGTTCGCCGTTTCGTAGATTCATATCGAATCCTCCATTTTTCCTACTCTGAAGCGAATCCGGATTTTTTCAGATTTGCTTTCTATTATTTGTAAATGATCTTAAAATTTTGA
This sequence comes from Rhinella marina, assembly GCA_900303285.1. Taxonomy (NCBI): domain Eukaryota; kingdom Metazoa; phylum Chordata; class Amphibia; order Anura; family Bufonidae; genus Rhinella; species Rhinella marina. The sequence continues at coordinate 4,474 of ONZH01020175.1, forward strand.
ACGCTAACGCTATGTACGCTACGTACGCATTCTTCTTACCCCCCGGCCCCCAGAAGCGGGAAAACAACGATACGCCCCCTCAAGAGCGGGAAAGTGAAGAAACGCTTCCCTCAGAAGCAGGGAAAAAACAAACCCGGCCCACCAGGAACTAACTATTTGCACGCATAGGGAGTGAAGTACTCCTCCCTCATTACTCCGCCCTCCTCTCCAGTTCAAGCCAGTGGTGAACAAGATACCACAGCATGGCAAAACAACTACGAACAAAGCAGGGGGAGATGGTGTTTGGTAACGAGTACCCCAAACCACCGCCCGCTTCAGAGAGATAGTCTCACCGACTCCTGACTCGCCTTGCCGGCTAGTGCGGTGGAGGCGGCTGGAGCGTCCACTTCGCCGCCCAGGAGGAGAACAACAGCAACACCTTCCATGCGGCAGAATCCCTATTGTGCCTGCATCAGTGACGGCCCACACCCAGACCTTATGGGGCTACAAGAATGCGGTAGAGGACTGGGTCATCCAAGTACTGGACCATCTGAGGCCGGGAGACCCTACACTGGAGCGGCATAAGGAAACCGTCCTATGGTTTTCAGTGGAGCGAGGCTGTGGCTTCCTGGCGGTTGACGAGGACAGCAAGGAGTACTTTGTGGGCCGCAGGTCAGTGAAATGGCCTTACCTGCCCCAACCCCGTCACAGCCTGTACGTGGGGGATCAGGTGGAATATACCCCCATGGCATCCCTGAAAGGCCCCTTTGCTACCCAGATAATGTTATTATCAAAGCCCCTGGTACCTGCATCACCACCAGAAGTTTGGCCAGAGAAATCAGCAGGCGCAAGACATGTGCGCTGTCTACAGGAGTCACCAGATGTCACCCTCCATTTCAGGGAGAAGCCAAAGCCGGAGTCTCTGATCCCTGGATTGCCACCACCACCACCACCACCACCACAGTCCTTTCAGCTGGGTCAGCTGACGACATCATCGTTTACTTTCCAGTCCACGGTGATCCAGTACCAACTACCCTGAAAAATGAAGTCAGCAGCAGCCATGGGAGCTGACGGTTCTTCCCTGGGTGCAACCTTGCCTGAACCGCTGCAGCCAGAAGTCCTTACCCCTGCTGTCCCGGCAGGAGTATCCGGAAAAGTGAAGGCCCAAGTGGCTGCAGCGCTCACCAGTGTGACCACCACCCAGCCCCGGTCAAGTCCGATTTCTGGCAGAAGAGGGCAGTGGAGATCCACCACGGCAGCCAGCTTGGCATACAAGAAGGAGGAGCGTCCTCTGATGTCATTAGTAGCAGTTCCAGCGAGGAGGACTTCAGGTTCCTCATCTGAAGAACCCTTCTACTGGCATGAGTGATTTAAAGGACACCTCTGGAGGACCTAATAGGAGCCACAACATGGACTGCACCTGACGGCAGGGGTGTAGCTATAGGGGGTGCAGAGGTAGCAGTCGCTACTGGGCCCAGGAGCCTGAGGGGGCCCAAAGACCCTTGTGCTACATAAGAAGACACATAGAGCACTAAGGGAAGGGGGGTCCAAGATGTTAGTTGGCAGTTATTTTGTTTGTTTTCCTTTGTATTGCCCCCTGTTTGACTCTCACCCAGATGGACATGGCTTGTCAGGACTCGACCCCCCCCCCCCCGCCCATTCTGCAGAAAATTCCCACTTGTGCCTAAGCGTGCGTATTTTCCTATTTCCCCCCTTCTCAGGTTATTTGGGAGCCCCCTTTGCAAAAGAGTTCTCTATTTGCTGCTATTTTATATTATCCATGTGGATTACACGTTACCTGTTTGGATTACAGAATTACCTCCCGTGGATTACAATTGAATTTTGGACTGTGTTCCAGTGTTTTATCATGCCAAGCAGCCACAAGGAGAGAGATTTAAACGTATATTTGAGCCTATTATGCTTGCAAATGTGAAATGGATTGCACTAAAATGTTTGCATAATTATGTCTTTGCTGTATTTTAGCAATAATGTTTTTACAGTTTCAGCAACGTTTAAAGGGAACCTGTCATCAACTTTATGGTGACCTCACTGTGGACAGCATAAATTAGTGACAGTAATGCTGATTTCAGCAGTGTGTCACTCATGAGCTAAAAGTAAGTGGTTACTGAGAACCAGCATCATAATCATTGCAGCCCAGGCCTTGAAAAGAGTCAAATCTACCTGAAAAAAGTCATGGTTATTCATAATCTCCGGCTCTCCCCCCCCCCCATCTGCTGATGATTGGCAGTTCTCTCCTAGAGAGAAAGGGAGAAAACTAGGTAGAAGACTGTCAGTCATCAGCAGGTGGGCAGGGAGAGCAGGAATTCATGAATAACCAGGACTCTTTTCAGGTGGCCGGGACTCTTTTTCAGGCCCAGTGTACAATGTTTGTGATGTTGGTTCTCAGCAACCACTTACTTTTAACTTATAAATGGCAGACTGCTGAAATCAACTCACCTGTCTCTACTTTATTCTGCTGTTAGTATGGGCAGCATAAAGGTGATGACAAGTTCCCTTTAAGCACTTTAGCCCATTGTGTGTATTCTTTTTCAGGTACTGCAATGTGTCCTATTATGCACTTATAGTACGGTGTTTTTTAGTAAATTATGCACTTACGCACTACGTACGGCGTATTGATTATTTTTAAACACAAATTCGACCGAATAAATTTGTATTAAGAACGAATCTTGTCAGAAATTTGTCGATTCACCGAAGCGAATTTTGGATGATTTGCTCATCTCTATCCACAAGCCCATGTCAAGGGTCCTCATTATCTTGTGAGTCCCTAATCTAATCTATAAAGAAGGGCACTATCTATCTAAAAAATTCAAAAATTAAGATCAATTTAAACCTAAGCCAATATTTATTAACGAGTACCACAAATGCTGTCCAGCTGCCACGATAATGCACCCTCTGCACTAATGAAGTAATCAGCAAAGAGATCTCGAACTGCTAGTCCAGCAGATCCAGGTCTTTCATGCTGATTATGGTCTAATCCAACAGATACCTCTGTTGGAAAATAGGCCACTTCAGGTTTAGAGGGTGCATCATGAATCCTGGTGAAATTGAGTAAAATCACACATGCCTGTATCACCAGGATGGCATTTGGCGGACGCATTTGCAAGGATGACAGGAACACTCTCCATTTACTGGAAAGTATTCAGAAAGAACATTCAACATATCGACTTGCACAACACAGACGATAATTGAATATGCACTTCCAAATCGCGTCTTGGATAAGGTCGCATTACATGAGGAGATAATGCAAACCCCTCATCTGCCATGATTACAGATGGAGCAGCTGAAGCAGACAAACCTGGTAGTCGCCTTGGCTCAGGCAAGGCATGTTGGTTGGTGCGAAGCCGTTTACGGGCATCAGCTGTGCTTCCATAGGCCCCAATATCAACAATAATAAAACTGTAATTACTGTCAGCCAAGGTCAACAGCGCTACAGAAAAATAGTGCTTGTATTTAAAATATCGGGACCCTGAGTGAGGCGACATCTTAATACGAATGTGCTTGCCATCCAATGCCCCGATGCAGTTAGGAAACTGCGCTGATTGATAGAACCCGTCGGCAATTCTCAGCCAATCTTCCGCCTTGGGTTGGGGCATCACTGCAGGTCTAAATTGGTGCCACATAAGTTGACAAGTGTGACAGACAATCCCAGATATTGTTGAGATTCCCAGCAGATACTCGTAATGCAATGACACAAACAAATTACCAGTTGCGAGAACCTGTGAAATGAAAAAAAAAATAGAATTAGTTCATTTAGCTAAAATCATTAGTTTGAAAATTTTTAATAATTTTTCTGTCAAGTTGTGAACTTATAAAAACAGCATCCTCTTCTTGCTCAAATGAGGTTTTAATCCATCAAGAAAGCCATAACACGTGCAACATGATAAGAAGACTTTCCTCAGGAGATATGCTGTGCCTCATAGTGGTGTCCTGGAAGGTTAGTCAAGAACGGAGAGTTGCTAGCAAAATGTTATAGGTTGCCAATGACAAACGGCAATAACCCTGAAATTTATCAGGGTGCTGCCATAAGTCAAAGTATAACCTATGAAAATGGCCCTTTTGTAGGTGCTGGGAGACAATGGGATGAACTAGAAGCACTTCTAGTTAGTTAACAGGGTTCAGATATATAGGCCCAAGGTTCCTGAGGCTGGGGGTCGCCCTTTTCAGGGCGAGTGCTCCAAACTCCACTTTAGTATTCTCCACCTCCCAGACTAGGGATATTAGGGATAGTGCATACAAGCTGTTATTTGAGCACTCGCCTTCACTATTTGCAGCAACCCTCAGCCAAACTTTGACCTCACACTAGAGCCTATACACAGACCCCGATTGCTCTTAATACCTGCAATTTTCTTTTGGTTCATAACGTTTTTATCCTTATTATCTAATTAAAAGTTATATTTTATCTCGTTAAGGGTTAGCTCAGTCCATAATATTAATATTAGTAGCCCCTGGGCTTTGAAGAAGTGCATCTGACTAGCACAGTCTTCGGTCATTGTTTATTGATCTATTCACAAGCGCTAATGGCAAGCTTTCTCTCTACTGCTCCAAACTTAGAATCATGGGCGACTGAGGCACAAGGAGTGTTCTCAGAAAGTGAATACATTCAACCCACCTCTCAAACGAACATTAAAAATATCTTCAAAGATCTGATGCTAGCTTACAAAGATCTTATCGTGAGTTGGAAATACAATCATTAGAACATTATCTTAAAGAAAAGATACCGAAAAAAAGTACAAAAATAGTACTGTCGGGATTACACATATGTTTAACTCCAGCAGAGAGGATTAGGAATGTCCATTTAATCAAAAAATGGGAAGAGGAGACAACCTCTAGTTCCCATAGATTCATGAAATTGCTGCTTGAGGAAGAAAAATCTGCTATTGAATTAAAACAGAAAAAAGTTAATAGTTTAAGGGAACAAGCCCTGTCTTTTAGGGAGGACACTCAGTTTACTAAGAAAAAGAACAACTCAAAAATTCCCTGGAGAGATTCCAATATACCATACGGGACAGAAAACACCAACAATTTGTGAGGGATTCACTCAAATTTAAAGAAAATCGAGCATTTTCCTTCCTAAACAAAATGCAGCCCAAAGCAACACAGTCCAATATATCCTTTTTTGAGGCTGAAGGATCAGACAGTGATATTGGTAGAAGCAGAAGGAGGGGAAGAGGACATAGAGGGAGAGGGGAGAAACAGGTCGGGCCAGCTATACCAGAGATGGCCAATATAATAGCAGACGAGAGGACGGCAATATTACCAAAAGCACTCCCCCAACACCAGGTCCCTCTTTTTTAGCCCCCCCCCCTTCCTGTTCTCTACCAGCTAAGAAACAAAACCCAGGTAGGGACAGCAACACCAAATACGCAAGCGATAATTTTAACATTATCAATTTATCGTCACATCAAATCACTAGGTCTGAATATAATTTACTAAGTAAGGGGCTATCATTTGTGCCAACAGTCAAATTTGACTGCTTTGAATGGACTAAGGACATACAACTTTTTACAAGGAAACTGTTGTGGCACAAACACTTTTGTCTACAAGATCAAAAAAAGTGTGAAACTATGAATATTGACGCGCAGGATCTCCAAATAACAAAAACTTTGGTTGATCTATTGACAGAAGGGGAAAAAAAAAATCGGTATGAAGGTCCCTTCACGAACCTGAATCTCAAAAGTACACAGATGCCACCACCACTACCTGACTCCAATATCTCCATTTTCCACAAATTGGTTTTAAAAGACCTGGAAAAAATTATCCCCAAGCACGGTTGACAAATAATCTCAGTAGAAAGGAAAATGATGCACTGAGATCATTGGAAAAGAACAAAAACCTCATAGTCAAACCATCGGACAAAGGGGGCAACGTAGTGGTGATGGATCATAATACATACTGTATGTCCAAATGTGTATGGACATCCTCAAGGACACAATCTCATACAGGACCTTGGATATCAATCCAGGTCCTTGTTTTCTTCAAGAGCTTAGGACAATACTCAATAAGGGACTAAAACTGAAATTAGTAGATCAACAGGAATACAGTTTCCTTCTACCAGACCACCCCATCACAGCAACATTTTATTCACTGCCTAAGATCCATAAAGGGGTAACTCCTCCTAAGGGGCCCCCGATCGTCTCAGGAGTAGGCAGCATTAGTCAGAACGTTTGGCTCTGAATTGACAAAATACTCAGCCCATTTGTAGAAACCCTCCCATCATACATACGGGACACGTCTGACCTTCTACTGAAACTTGATGGGGTGTGTCTAAAGGATAGGATCATCCTGGCATCCATAGATGTGGAAGCTCTCTACAGCTCAATCCATCACCATTTAGGGTTGAAAGCTGTGGGGAGCTTCCTTTCTACCAGGGATGTGGCACTTTCACCACACAACCAATTTGTTTTGGACTTGTTAGAGTTTGTTCTGACCCGGAATTTTTTCATTTTCAACAACCGGTACTATCACCAGCTCAGGGGCACTGCGATGGGAAGCCCCTGTGCGCCATTGTATGCAAATTTGTTCCTGGACTGGTGGGAGTCCAGTTGCATCTGGTAGGATGATCTCAGCCAGTGGCATAATAACATCTCCCTCTGGCTGAGGTTCATCGACGATATTTTCATTTTATGGAAGGGTACACAGGACTCCATTTTTCAATTTGTGGAGTCTATCAATGATAACCAGGTGGGCCTTAAATTTACAGTGACCAGTGATGTCAACACTTTCCCCTTCCTTGACGTCCTTATTGAAAGAGGCCGGAACAACACTATCTGCACTAGCGTATTCCGAAAATCTACAGTCTCAAACAGTCTCCTTAGGTGGGAAAGCTCACACCCCTACCCTACTTAAAGGGATTCCTAGGGGACAGTACTGTAGGATATGCCACAACTGTTTCTAATGTGCAGATTTTTTAAAAAACAATCGGAAGACCTAAGGAGGAGGTTCTGGGAAGAGGCTATCCGGATGGTATTCTCAGATCGCCTTCAACTCAGTATGTACCTTGAACCGTGAGTCACTTCTAATCCCTAAAAGAAAAAATAAGTCAAAACAACCAATACGGATTATTGGGATGTTTGACAACACACACATACAAGTGAAGCAGGTCATCTCAAAACACTGGGACATCCTATGCGCTGACCCAGACCGCCAGGACGTCATAGGTCCAAACCCCCAGATCACATATCGCAAAGGACATAGCCTGAGGGACAAGCTAGTCCATAGTCAACCACCAATTAAACAAACTCACTGGCTAGCTTGATGACCCAAGGGGATGTTTAAATGCGGGAAATGTCTAGCATGCGATCAAGGCAGTCACGAAGAACTTTACCAGTTCCCAAACCGGTATCACTTACCGGATTGATTACTTTATCTATTGTCAAACAGCCGGTGTAGTCGATCTGGCACAATGCAGTTGCCCGATGGACTACATTGGCAAAACTAACAGGGAACTACATCGCCGGATTAGGGACCACTACAATGACATGGTCAATAAAAAAGACACCCCCCTGGCTAGACATATGAACTCTATCCATGGCGGCAACATGACTTGTTTGCAGTTCATGGGCATTCGTCATATACCAGAACCACGGAGAGGTGGTGATTGGGACAATATGATTTTACGGTCTGAGGCAAGATGGATCTTCAGAATGAAATCAATCGCCCCAGGCGGACTGAATGAGGCCCTCTCTTTCAAACCATTTTTGTGAAAGAGACAAATGTCCTCCCTCCAAAGTACATCATTAAAAGTCAGGTCCTTTTTACACTTCTATATTATTACATCTCTATTCAGGCATCTGAATGAAAGTGATGCCTTTATTTCTAATTGTATTCCCTTAAATATTAATTAGGCAGACATTACTGCCCTCCTACAATAAGCGGATCATGCTCCATCTTTTCTCTCATAGGGATGACCTTTGTCTATTGGTCACCTTATGCACTATGATTGTACCTTATTTATAACACATGCTTGTCTTAATAGCACTCATCAATCACCCATGTATAGCGATTCAGTAGTTTTACTAGCGCTACAATACAACAGTAGGGAATCCAGCCGGGGATGCGTCTTCAGATCCCCATGACAACCAGCCCGCCCCCTCCCTGCACGTCACTAACTGCGGCTACATGGGCGCTTCACTTACCACATGACCGGATGCTACCGGCCAACTACGGCGCCCGCAGCACTTGACGCAATGGGACACCGGGAGGACTTTGCTCTATAAAAGGTAGGAAAAGAATAAAGCTCCTCACCACTGCCATTTCTTATTAGCTAGAGACGCCGCTTCCTGACGAGCCACGTGTTGGTGAAACGCATAGAAGCACTTCCAGTTAGTTAACAGGGTTCAGATATATAGGCCCCTGAGGCTGGGGGTCGCCCTTTTCAGTATTCTCCACCTCCCACTCCACTTTAGTATTCTCCACCTCCCAGACTAGGGATATTAGGGATATTGCATAAAAGCTGGTATGTGAGCACTCGCCTTCACTACTTGCAGCAACCCTCAGCCAAACTTTGACCTCACACTAGAGCCTATACACAGACCCTGATTGCTTTTAATACCTGCAATTTTCTTTTGGTTCATAACGTTTTTATCTTTATTATCTAATTAAAAGTTATATTTTATCTCGTTAAGGGTCAGCTCAGTCCATGATATTAATATAACCTATGAAAATGGTCCTTCTGTAGGTGCTGGGAGACAATGGGATGAACCCACTGCCTCCGCCTTCTCGGTTCTTCAGACATTATAGCTGGCTGCCGTCCAAATCTCAGAGAAATGAGCCAGTACAAAAGATCCCAGTTAGTATCCATGACACACAAAGAAATAAAGTCCGAAACAGATGCAGACCAAGCACAAGTTTCTCACTAAGCTCTTTGGGCAACGAAATAGAATCAGATTAGAAATCTTCATGTAAAATAATAAAAAGACACCTTCCTTTTTTTGCTGATCCCGCAAAAAAACTGAAGACTTTTGAAGCTTCCGTGGCACATCTTCCGTTTTTTTGCAGAAGCATGGACATAATTCTGTCCCACATTTTTGCGGATACCAGAATCCATATGGTCGTGTGAATGGGCCCTTATACTTCTAGAACAGTGTTTTCAGCAGCTTTGTCGCAAAGTTTCTGCCACATTTTTTTCCTTTTACATTACCTGGCTGATTTCCCCATGCAAACAAATGTCCTACAGCCATGCACTTACTTACTTTAAAAGCTAGTATAGAAACTAGACTTTAAATGTTTTTTTTCCAGTTTCTATATGGATGACAACAATTGTCCCACCATGATTAGTTGTAGTGGCACTATAAGAAAAAGTAGATAAATCAGAAGTGCAGGTACTATGTGTCAGACCCCCATCTATCTGAAATTGATGACATATCCTAAGATCATTAATGTATAGCAAAAAAGTAAAAGTAATAGCACATGTGAGATGGGGAAACAGCACTCATTGTGTGAGCACTGTGTTTGTGTAAATGAAGTAAAATGATCTGGATGGCCATTCTGCTGTTTGGCCACAAGATGTTTCTGTTTCCTAAGCATAGCTAAATAGGGCTGTATTCCTATATTCATCTGATGTTAAAAAAACTTTCAGGGATGGAGTTAAAAGCCTGAAAAGGAAGTGAAGGATCCTCCATCTTAGAGTGAAGCTGAGAGAGACACTGAGGACCTGTGTAAGGAGAGAATCCATCGACATCCAGGTGTGGGAGCATCTTTCTGTGAAACAGAGCTGAAGCCAAGTGAAGCTGATCATGTCCGAGACACTGATCTTGTCCAGAGGAAGGAGGATTGCTGCCAGGAGCACTGATGAGAGCTGAGGAGCAAAGCAACGTACACTGTGGTACCGCATGCTATTTGGAGAATCTTTTGTTTGATACAGTCACCAGCTGATTCAGAACAGACCTGGGTCGGTAAGATTGATTTTGCACGCATCTCATTACAGTGTTGGCAGTGGAGACTGAGATTGTTATTGTTCAGTGTTATTCTTAACTGTTCATTAGGATGACTTCACAGTTAAAGTTACAGTTCACACCAGAGAGTTGATAAGCTTCATCAAGACCTCAAGCCAGGTTGGCGTTTACTCTGAAGAAACATTAAGGCACGCGCTACATGACCAGTTATTGGAGGGGGAATACTATAGAGTATAATAAGATTGTAAGCCATTGTGCTGCACCGCAGGCTAGCCCGCACCACACTCCCAAACAGTTGTTCCTGATCTTAGAGTAATAACAGGTAAGGAGTGGCTGTTTTATGTGAGCCCGCCAGAAGTTGAATTACTGCTCTTACCTACAGCATCCACCGGATGGCTCCGCGCTGTGCAGCACAAGGCTCTCAGCCTTCTGGCTGAGTCCAGGTAAAGTTAATTATGTGTTTTCAGTATTTGTGGCCATACTCATTACCGCATTTAAGTAAAGTAATGTTTTGCCAAAACTGGTGTTGGAGTTGCTTTCCTCATTTGTGACTTGGCTATAATCTGGGGAGGCCACCCCAACACAAGACATAGACACACAACAAAATAATCCTTCTAGTATATTCACCACACAGTCATGTGATGTTTTGGCTCAACAATAAGCCTTTCTATAGTAAATTGAAAATTCATAGTGTTAAGTTTACATAGAAAATACATGATGTATACCAATTAAGCAATGATAACATACAGTACCATTATTCATATATGACATTTCATAAAATACTAGCAGAAAGACCCGGCTTCGCCTGGGTATATTTCATCTATTTATTTAATGTTTCTGTGTGTCGTTGCAGAATGGCTGCGGAGTGGGAGGGGGCGTGGCCTGACAGAGACGGGGCGTGGCTTAGCAAAAGGCTTCGAACGGTTGTAGTCTATAATTAGTCTATTTCATCTAAAATTTTTGTGTGTCGTTGCAGAGAGAAATTCACCCTCCCACCCCTGCAGCAAACAGAAGTTTATTTTTACCTTCATTTTTTCAATTCCCATTGGCTGCGGAGTGGGAGGGGGCGTGACCTGACAGAGTCGGGGGCGTGGATTAGCAAGACGCTTCGCATGGGTGGATTTAATCTATTTTATTTAATGTTTGTGTGTGTTGTTGCAGAAAGAAAGTCAACCTCCCACCCATCCCTGCAGCTGACAGAAGTTGATTTTTACCTTTATTTTTTCAATCTCTGTTGGCTGCGGAGTGAAAGGGGGTGTGGCCTGACAGAGTTGGGGGTGTGGCTTAGTGAGACCTTGGGCGGGGGTTTTAAGTACTTCTTTTAGGGTGGCCTGAATTAAAGGTCAATGCCATGCTTATTTATGAGCCCATGCAATAGGCAGCAGTGGAGGAAAACATCTTTTATTACTACTGAACTGTAGTAATAGAAAAACACATAAGTTATATTTATGGTAACCGGAATACCTTTAACAGTGTCAGTAAATAGAAATGGATGAGATCCTCAGCTGGTGATAATTACCTGGTTGTTATGGAAACCTGCCCTCCCTGTGTTTGCCTTTGCAGAGAATGGCAGTTGGAGTTTAAAACCAAAGTTCCCAGTTGTAATGTTGGCTAATGGAGATCATATTTTGGGAATATCTCAGGAACGGTATGTCCTAGAGAGATGAGACCTGGTCTAAAACCTTCCCTGGACACCTGATGTACCTGTGTGCCGAATTTGGTGAAAATCGGTCCAGTAGTTTGGTCACGCATAGAGAACAGACAGACAGACAGACAGACAGACAGAAAACTCATTTTTATATTATTAAGAGATGCACAATATTAGCAAAGTACCAACTGCATCATACAAATCTTATATTAAACAGATATATGAAAGTCACTTAAAGATGTCTTCAATATGTGTAAAAACATTGAAATCCATGATCCATGGTAATAAAATATTAATTGCATTCAGAACCTACCGATGGATTGTTAAAAAAAAAGAGTTACTGCACTTCATAGGCAGAATCTCCCATCATCTAATCCATACTATTGTGCTCATCGATGTACTGCCCTGGATGGCAGATGATTCTAGCCCTTGGTCTCAAATAGAACACATATACTGTACATGTCACTACCCTCAAAGTGGTGAATAAAATAGAATAAAATAAAAGATTATTTTGTAACCTGAAGTCTGTACGCTGCCACCTTTACTACTTGCTGTTGGTGGATTAAGATACTAGAAGAATTCATCCTGGAAACATGCATAATGGAAGGTAAATATAGTCTTGGGAATGCTGCATCTTTGTGGATTTGGCTGAGGTCATCAAAATAAATCAGTTGGAAAACCCATTTAAGGGCTCTTTCCCATACATCTCACACTTATTTTGCTAGTAAAATACAATGTGAATTTCAAGCATTTTTAACCCCATGACATGACATAGTTGTACCTCCATACACGGCGGGTGCTGGCTGTATAATGCAGCAGTCACCCAGCTGCAATGACACTGAACCCGGATATTTAACCCCTCAGACACTGCATTCAATAGCGATCATGGCATCTGTGAAGCTAAGTGGAGGGAGTCGTCTCTCTGCCTTCCAATTGGAGCCTCCGCAATGAAATAGCAGGGCTCTGATCAGTTACCATGACTCAGTTACCTTCATTCTGATATGATAAAACCTGAGACTCTCAGCCAATATATTTTGATCAAAACACATCTGTGCCCACCTACCCGCACCAAGGTGGTCTCAGTCAGGCTGGTCCTACTCTAAACCTACAGATGCTGTTGGACATCTACATTCAGGAGAGCAGACCCTGCACATATAGTGTGCTGCTTCTAGTTACCTCTGTGTGCATCAAGCAACCGATGAGAGGAGGAGCCCAGACAGCTATATGTACCACCTAATCAAGGTCGCTTGTGGGATAGGTGGGGCAAATGAACACAAAAAGTTGCCACTACTTCAATAGTATACTACAAACTAGTTAAAAATCATTAATTTATCAAATCACGCAAGATGTGTTAAAAATATTAAATAACACAAACATAATAAAATGAAATCCCCCTTTCCCAATTTTCCACATAAAAATAAACAAAAAATAAACAAACATACATAGACAGATATCGCTGCATCCAAAAAATATCAGAATTATTAAAATCTAAAAATATTTGCACTGTGAATGCTGTAATGGTAGCCAATTTGCTGTTTGTTTGTTTTTTGTCATGTAGCAGCCTCCGCCCCCCCCCAAAAAAAAAAAAAAGCTTTACTGAATGCTTCAACAAATTCAGAAATTAAAATAATGTCCACCATTGCATTTTAAAAAGCTCTACGGTTAGTACAGTACACTAATAGTAGCCTTATGCCTTATTGATGCACTTAGCTCAAATTCATACATTTTTGCACTGTAAGGGTAAATGCACACATTCAAAGTTTATGTGCGGACAATCCACACTGAAATCAGCAGGCGTTCACAGGGAAATCCTTGCGGTTAATCCTCTTCAATTGGTGTGGATTTTCATGCAGATTTGATGCGGATTTTCTGCTTGCAGATTTCCTGTCCCCATTGAAGTGAATGGAGAAAATCCAGACAGGAAAAATAAAATAAATTTTAAAATCCGCACCATAGGTCAAAATCCGTGCTGAAGAATATGCATTCTGTGCATGAAAATTTCAGATTCTCATAGAATACAATATACATGACCTACGGGATGGATTTTCTACGCGCTAATTTGCATGGGAAATCAGCACACAATCTTGATTTTGTGCATTTACCCTAAAGGTCTGAGGAAAAAGCCCACTTTTCTTTCTTTAGTAATGAGCGTACCCCCATTGTAGAACCACAATCAGTTTACTTAAAGGGGTATTCTCATCTTAGACAATGGGGGCATATCGCTAGGATATGCCCCCATTGTCTTATAGGTGCGGGTCCCACCGCTCTATATCCAGAACAGAGCGGGGAGCGCTGCGCCTGGAGGACCCCAGGTTTCCGGGGGTCCGGCCACCACCAGGCGCAGCTCCCCGCGCCGCTCATAGAAATGAATGGGAGCCGGGCCGTGCATGCGCGGTGCGCTCCCATTCATTTCTATGGAGCAGACGGAAGTAGCCGAGCCAGCGCTCGGCTATTTTCGGCGGCCCCATAGAAATGAATGGAGGGCGGCTGCGCATGCGCAGTGCGCCCTCATTCAGTTCGGGGGCTGCGTTCTGGAAATAGGTGCGGGTCCCAGCGGTGGGACCAGCACCTATAAGACAATGGGGGCATATCCTAGCGATATGCCCCCATTGTCTAAAATGAGAATAACCCTTTAATTCCATTATCATTTTTAGATTTTAGTTTCCATTAACATTTGCTGAAAAATCTCTGCAGGCTGTATTACATTTAACGGTGCGGCTGACGATAGTTGGGAAGGAAGCGTTCTTTCCTTTCAAGCGTCTGCTCGCTAACAGAGGAGAACGTTGCTATTACATACCTCGATCTCCTCCCCAGTTTGGGGAAGAGCCATTGCTAATGTTTGTCATCAACAGAGCATGCATTTTATTAGACAGCACAATCTGCTGCCGGCAAATGATTTTTAAATATGTTAAAAAATTTGGATTGCCCGATGAAGGAGTATTTGCTTGTTCAGTGGCAATATTACACTGCCAGATCATTGCTAAAGGGCGTTACTATAAACGCTTGTGAATGTGAAGCGTTTATAGTGAATGATAGATAGATAGATAGATAGATAGATAGATAGATAGATAGATAGATAGATAGATAGATATTTAACTACAGGCATTTAACATTCTCCATTGCATTATATACTGTATAATATTACTAACATAAGTAATTCTTAATGTAATGTTATTATACAAAGATTCATATATTAGCACTAAATGCACTATAGTGTCAGGGTTAAACATACAATACATGTTGTGTGGACGTGAACAGATCAATACGAAATAATAATGAATCATTTCAGACACTGGATTTCGGCAGTATTCCCACAGCATTGTGGCCTACAAGCTTGACATTTTGGCTGCTATTAACTTTTAGAAAATGTAAAATTAATCTCTTCATGGATATGCATCACTTGTAAACCTGTCTCCAAACAGAGCCCGATCTTAATGAGTTCTTGGCTTTCATTTGTCTCCATGAATACCTTTGTTTTATGGGGACAAACCAATCACACTCATAACTTCAGCGTGAATGTGAGTTGCATCCTTAATAGCATGAAGTAACAACTTTTCTTTGACCTGGAAACAATTAAATTTGATCAACTAGAAGCAACAATTTCTTTTTATATAATAACTGGCTATTTAAATCACTGTTCGCATCAATATACTGTTTTTACCGTAGCTATTTTGTATAACATTTTTTAGACTTTTTGCTGTGAATTTTGCTGGTAAAATTAAGAAATAAAAGGATACCCTATGAAATTACATTGCCATCTATCATCTTTAAATAATTGAACTTTATAGCATTGAAAGATATTTTGAAGCTGATAAGGCTTTGGTTTCAATTTACTTCCGTTTACATAATAGTGATATATCAATATTACTAAAATAATTAATATAGCTACAAGTTTGTCATTTTGGTAACATGGTTTACAAATATTATTTAATCTTATGTCTGTGCCTCAGGTAATAATTTTTAACACTGCAGACACGTACACCTGCTCTTCAGGTCAGTAAAATATATGAATTTTGTTTAAATTATTTCTTTTCCAGTGGCTACTGTTTAGCAAGAACACTGACTGTGATTACTACTAGATATGAGCGAAGTTTTGAAAAATTCTATTTGGCTAATTCGACAAGAAATTCTATTTGTTATGGATTAATTCATCATAAATCACAATAAATGTATAGAGCAGGCTCTTGCAGTGAGCCCACTCCATACGATGCAGATGTTTGCTGTATCATACAGCAGAAACCTGGGCACAATGATGGTAAATGGAAATCCCGCCGAACCCCATCATTTAAGCCCTCAGATGCCACGATCAACACCAGTCGTGGCATCTGTGAGATAAGGTGGAGAAATGTGGTTCCCTCTGCCTTAATATTGGAGCCCCCGCAGTGAAATGAGACATGGAGACTGCAAAGGATGATTTGGAAGAAGTAAAGCCAGCAAAAAATGAGGATGGTCATCATTGAGACTTGGCCCCAACTAAGGGGTGCAAAAAAAAAAATTATTTCCATATTCTACTACATATTACTTCCATAGTCAACAACATGGAAAGGGAGGGACTATAGTGTCAACAACTTGGCCAGGTGTACGTTCAGCTTCTGCACCGTTGGCTGAGTTCACACATACAGTTGTCTTTTTGCAAAAACCTCAGTGATGGATTATTCTTGAAACAAGTGACAAGAAGAAGGAGGAGGCGGAGCATTAGGGGCAATAGATGCCATTGAAGTCGATGGGTAGTATCAACAGCTTCCTTCTACTGACTTTGTTGAGCCCTGATTGCTGGAGAGGGGGTGCAGGCGTCTGAGTTCGTGCATCAGGCTGTAACATTAAATGAGTGACACAGTTTCCCCATGTCACTATATGGTGATGCTCCATTTGTTGATGCAGGTCTGTACCAACATTAGCTCCCTAGCCATGCCTCACATTCTGCCCACTCATCCTGCATACTGCCATGCTAACGTCCCCTGGCGACTTGGTGAAAAATTCCCACACTGGCAAATGTGGCTTTTTCCCCTCCACCATTGCATGATGCCTGCCTGCTGTTGCTTTTATGAACCCGTGCACTGCTAGTGTGTTCCTCACAGGTAGTTTCCCGAGTAGCAGATGGTGCACCCCTCCCGAGTTTGGCTGCAGATCTCCCACTGCTTCCACTCTGCTGTCTCATGGGCAGACTTCCACCCTGTCTCAAGGGCATGCTTCCACCCTGCTGTCTTACAAGCACACTTCCACCCTGCTGTCTCATGGACATGCTGCCACCCTTATACCCCGATGATGAAGACGTTCCTCTCTTCACCCAGCTCCCACGTGCAAATGGCTACATCATATATATTGGTTTGGTTGTCACTTGTGTCACCCTCACCTGTCTCTTGCACGTGTCCCCTCACCTCTGGCAACATGTGCTCCCACCCAATTGTCATCATTGGTAGTTGCACACCTAGAAGAGTTTGCAGCGAACCTCTCCTCCAGATCTGGGCTGGCCTGTAACTTCTGACTGTCCTCACAAGGTTTATCCTCACTGAAAAGCGACTCAGAACCAGCAGTATACATTACTTGGTTAGCAAAAGGAACAGAAAAAGCAAGAGGCAGGTCTTGGACAGGTTAAGGCACAAAAGCAGTTCCTAGGCCATGCTAACTAAGCGTAATGAGAGGAATCCACTGATTCCTGTCTGTGTGTATCTGTTGTCACTTGATTTGATGTTGAAGAGTGAGGCAACCATTCCAGTACAGCGTGATTGTTGGTCAAAACACAACTGCTGAATGACAGTGGCAGCTCTGGCTACCACCACCTCTTCTTCTGCTGCTACTTGTGCTAGCTACAGAAACATTTTTGCCACTGACCGTTCCTTTGGAGGGCCCAGGCAACAGTCTGTTGGCCATAGTGTACAGAAAATGTATCAGTAATGTAACAGATTAACTATGAATGTTGCAGCAGTTGAACAGATAAATGTGGCGATATATTAGACCGCCCTTTGATTTTTTTGCAGTGCTGATGGATCACTGACCTATTCAAGTGGAATGGGTCATAATCCATCTACGGCAGTGACATAGATGTTGGCCATGCATTGGGGACTGCAATTTGCGGTCCCCAATGCACGGAACGGTCAAGCAATGAGCATGTGCATGAAGCATAATACTGAGGCACAGTAATTCTATGTATAAAAAACTAATTTAAAGGATAACTAAACCTTTGGTGAAAAACAAAGCACTGCTCAGAGTGCTCTGACCCTTGGCTTTCATCAGCTTTTGGAGTGTGCACTTTGGAGAGTGTTTTGGAGCATGGACCCATAGAAAGATATGAGATTCTTACGCTACAAAAGCAAAGAAGAGATTAAATCAGAAGGGATAGAACACTCAGACCAGAGCTGCTTCCTCTTAATTTCTATATCAAAAGTTTAGTTACCTTTTAACTGTCAATGTGGCAGCAGTTTAACAAGGCCATATATTAGACTACCATTTAAAACACTAATTATATGTATAAATTAACAAGTTAACTGGCAATGTGGCAGCAGTTCAACAAGTTGCACATGGGGATTACACTCAACTTGCACTGTCCCTGCTGTCTCCCTATGCTCTCCCTACAGTCTAAAAAAACTCTCACAACACTGTCCATGTACTGTCCCTGCACTCTCCCTATCCAATATTCTTTGGTTGATAGCTTTCTGCAATATTGTCCCCAGCACGGAAGCATTTGTCATGTCTCTCCCTAAGCTCAGCTCACAGTGAAATGGCAGAGATTGTGTGGATTGAGGGTTTTATAGGGCTGTGATATCACAGAGGGATAGTTATCTCTGGATGGGCTGGCTACACGGCATTGTAGGTAATATCTCATCCCCGGGGTTCTTGTGTTTACTTTGTAACATGTAGAAACTGTTTTGGATTTGTGGCAAATTTTTCCTTAAACTTCGGATAGAATCAAATTTTGGATTCTTCAATTCACTCAACACAAATTACTAAAGTCTCAATTAGATAAGTCATACATTGCTCTCCTATAAAGGCATAAGGCTAAATCCACACACTTTGGGACTTTTATCATTGTATGCTGGATTTTTAAAGGGGTTGCCAAGACCCTACAAGAGGAGCCTAAAGAACAGACCCTCCCAATTTTACAGAGATTAAAAGAATTTACATAACACCACACTAATTTTTTATTTGCGCTAAGAAGTATCTGTATATGGGTAATAACTTTATTTTTATTCTTTAGAACTTGAAAATCCATGCTTCTTTACATGAATTGGTAAATATATAGCTGCATACAGCCACCACTAGGCAGAGTTAATTTAATAGAAGTAACTTATTACATAACTTATTACTAGAGATGAGCGAATCATTTAAAAAATTATTCGCCGAACATTCACCAAACTTTTCCTAAAATTTGTTTATTTGACGAATAGATTTGTTGCATTTGCCTACAAAATATATGTTATTATGTGCTATTAGCGGACATTCGCGCACTAATAACGAACGTTCATTTAAAGAATGTACGCAACTTCTTTGAAGAAGTACAGTACAGGCCAAAAGTTTGGACACACCTTCTCATTCAAAGAGTTTTCTGTATTTTCATGACTATGAAAATTGTAGATTCACACTGAAGGCATCAAATCTATGAATTGACACATGTGGAATTATATACTTAACAAAAAAGTGTGATACCTGAAATGGTATTCCAACAGTCTTGAAGGAGTTCCCAGAGATGCTTTGTACTTGTTGGCCCTTTTGCCTTCACTCTGCGGTCCAGCTCACCCCAAACCATCTCAATTGGGTTCAGGTCTGGTGACTGTGGAGGCCAGGTCATCTGGCGTAGCACCCCATCACTCTCCTTCTTGGTCAAATAGCCCTTACACAGCCTGGAGGTGTGTTTGGGGTCATTGTCCTGTTGATAAATAAATGATGGCCCAACTAAACGCAAACCGGATGGAATAGCATGCCGCTGCAAGATGCTGTGGTAGCTATGCTGGTTCAGTATGCCTTCAATTTTGAATAAATCCCCAACAGTGTCACAGCAGCACCCCCACACCATCACACCTCCTCCTCCATGCTTCACAGTGGGAACCAGGCATGTAGAGTCCATCCGTTCACCTTTTCTGCGTCGCACAAAGACACTGTGGTTGGAACCAAAGATCTCAAATTTGGACTCATCAGACCAAAGCACAGATTTCCACTGGTCTAATGCCCATTCCTTGTGTTCTTTAGCCTAAACAAGTCTCTTCTGCTTGTTGCCTGTCCTTAGCAGTGGTTTCCTAGCAGCTATTTTACCATGAAGGCCTGCTGCACACAGTCTCCTCTTAACAGTTGTTGTAGAGATGTGTCTACTGCTAGAACTCTGTGTGGCATTGACCTGGTGTCTAATCTGAGCTGCTGTTAACCTGCGATTTCTGAGGCTGGTGACTCGGATGAACTTATCCTCTGCAGCAGAGGTGACTCTTGGTTTTCCTTTCCTGGGGCGGTCCTCATGTGAGCCAGTTTCTTTGTAGCGCTTGATGGTTTTTGCAACTGCACTTGGGGACACTTTCAAAGTTTTCCCAATTTTTCGGACTGACTGACCTTCATTTCTTAAAGTAATGATGGCCACTCGTTTTTCTTTACTTAGCTCCTTTTTTCTTGCTATAATAAAAATTCTAACAGTCTATTCAGTAGGACTATCAGCTGTGTATCCACCTGACTTCTGCCATGGTCCCAACCCCATTTATAAAGGCAAGAAATCCCACTTTTTAAACCTGACAGGGCACACCTGTGAAGTGGAAACCATTTCAGGTGACTACCTCTTGAAGCTCATCAAGAGAATGCCAAGAGTGTGCAAAGCAGTAATCAAAGCAAAAGGTGGCTACTTTGAAGAACCTAGAATATAAGACATATTTACAGTTGTTTCACACTTTTTTGTTAAGTATATAATTCCACATGTGTTAATTCATAGTTTTGATGCTTTCAGTGTGAATCTACAATTTTTATAGTCATGAAAATACAGAAAACTCTTTGAATGAGAAGGTGTGTCCAAACTTTTGGTCTCTACTGTACGCATGAGCGTACAAATAGCGTACGAATCCTCAGCGTACTATTGTCTACGCGATTAGGTAATACGCAGGCACGCACGACGAGAGGCCGTGGAGTGCACTCCTTAGAGGCAGAGCGAATATTCGAAAATGGCATCCAGGCGATCCTCAAAATTTAGCTCTAATGAGCTGAAATTCCTGATCTGGCTGATGGACAGAGAGGATTACTATGGCACACACCGCCATCCAAACCAGTATAAGAAGGAGGTGATCCAGCAGGTGATCCAAGGCCTGCGCCATCGTTTCCACACCGTGCGGACCCCGGGCCAGATCCTGCGGAAATGGTCCGATCTGAAATTCAAATGCCCAGAGCGGCTTAATGAGATCCGCACAGAGATACGGCAGGATAAGTAACAAAATATTTGATAAGTAAAAACATGTAAAAAAAATTAGTGTACTGTATTGTATGTATACCAGCAGTCACTGCGACTAATGAAAAAAGTATAGAAGGACAACGTGGTCGTGCGTAGTGCGCTGTAGTAATTTTGTTTCATGCTAGGCAACGCCTCTAACTCTTGTTTGTGTCAGGCAAATGCACTAGTTCGAAAGAAAGTACCCTTATATGCCTCTTCATAGTTAGCACTTCCACCTCCTACACACAGACTCAAAGACGTGCCCATGCTGCAGCTACTGTCAGTAGGCGATATCCAAAGTATTCCTACCGCACCGTGTTAACAATATAAAGAAAGTTATTGCGACGATAATGTTATCTATTGCCATAAATACCTTTTTAGAAGAAAAAAATATGATATGGCCCCCTCTCACACCTATAATATCTTAATAGTAGTATGTGTTAGTATTAAAAAGAGTCATCATCTAACAATTGTGTACATTTTTATGTTGCAGAGCACCATCAACGACGGCGTCACCACCGTCGAGGCAGGACGGCCCCTGAAGTACCTGCAGCCTCTAGTAAGTGTAAAAAAAATTTAATTTATTTTTCATCCAAGCTACGTGGGAGTGCAGCTGCAGTAAGAGCACTAGTGGTTAGGAACGGGATCCTCCAGCCCCAAACTATTCCCATGTAGCTACAACTGTTCATTAAAGTTGAATGTAAGGCTACTTCAACACTAGCGGCAGCCCCGATCCAGCGGGTGAAGGGTCCCTCCGGATCCGTGCTGCTGCAGGTACACGTGTTGGGCTGGAACTGTGCTATGGCCCAAATTCACTGTAATAGGGGTGGGCAGCGGATCCGGCCGCAGCACGTTAACCCCTGCTGGGAGGCAGCCGGAGCGAAAATACAACATGTAACTGTTGTATTTTCGCTCCGGCTACCTCTCAGCAGGGTTAACGTGCTGTGGCCGGATTCGCAGCCTGCCCTCATTACAGTGAATTTGGGCCGGAGCGCAGTTCCGGCCCCACATGTGTACCTGCAGCAGCGCGGATCCGGAGGGACCCTTCACCCGCCGGATCTGGGCTGCGGCTAGTGTAGAAGTAGCCTTAGGCCATTATTTCATGATTTTTGACAGCTGCTGCACCACAGAGGAGCCACTCTCACCGTCCTCCACCCCAGCGAGAGAGGACCCTACCTGCCCCTCCAACACT
This sequence comes from Rhinella marina, assembly GCA_900303285.1. Taxonomy (NCBI): domain Eukaryota; kingdom Metazoa; phylum Chordata; class Amphibia; order Anura; family Bufonidae; genus Rhinella; species Rhinella marina. Next base: position 26,601 of record ONZH01020175.1, read on the forward strand.
ACCAGCCCAGCTACCAGAGGTAGAAAGGTAGGTAAAAAAAAAGTGTAATGGGTGGACCTTCTGTCTTCAAAATATGAGCTAAATGTGTGTTTTATCTTTGGTAGTTCCAACCAACAGGGAGCAGTTTTCTCCTGGACCATGGGAAGACCACGCCGTATGGGTGTCCAGTAAGTACTACAAAAGGCTCAGTCAGTACAGAATACATGTCACAGAATAAGTCGCTCCAGTACATTAAAGTTTAGATTTTTTTTATGGGACAACCACTGTAACTCGATATACAAACTAAGTACATAACTGTTTCCACCCCCACAGACATCCCCACTGACTTTGAAGTGGAGGCTGGATTACAGTGCTTTGGCTCCAGGCTCCAAGCTGCCTCCCGGCTCATTCGTTGCCCGACGTCGGCAAAGGCCGGTGTAATCTTATTTTTTGTTCCTTTCTTTTGTTTATTATATTATTTATTTGTTAAAAAGAAGTTTTTATTTATTACTAAAATATTCTTGAAAAACCTGTGTTTTGAGTGTTTTGTTAAACCTTTAACACCTTCCTGATCCTGACATAGTGTGAAGAAGACAGACTTTTTTTCCCATGGCCATTTTCCCATATTAATGAACACAGGGGTGTCTGCCGGCCGAAGTATTACTACATTACACACAATCCTGTTCACTGACTACAATTGACAGACAGAAAAATAAAAAAGGTTTGGCTTGTTTGGGCAACAAGCCTGTACATTCTACCTTAACATAGGCAGTGAAAAGTATATATGAGCTTTTTATGGCTGCCCCGGCCAGTAGTAGCAGGGGACGGGGTATATCAGCATAGACTGATAGGTAAAATAAATACAACAGACTGCAGTGGTATAACAGTGTCAGCTAATATAACTTGTACGGGAGGCAGTGTAAAAAAATGTTTTTTTTATTATATAATATATATATATATATATATATATATATATATTTTTTTTTTTTTTTTGGAGGGGGGGGGACTAAAGGCTGAGGCTCCAAAACAAACTTAACAATACTAAATAGAACTATTAGTACCGTTAACTAACAACAGCTACTCTCCTACTAACAGTAGAAAACTGAGGCGGAGGTAGACAACAGTGTTTGCTTTTGAAATAGGGTTTTGGAGACTTCGGGTTCGCACAGCCCATGACATGACACGACACAAGACATTTGGCTGTAAAATTATGGCCCGGCTGACAGCAACAGTGGGAAGACACTCAGACTATTCTGTCCTGCAAGGCCTGATCTAATCACCACCAGCATCAGCAAGAGGAGTATGAAATTCGGATGTAATCCAGCCTTTATCCATTTTTATAAAGATAATTTTTTGAACACTGCCCTGTGACAGATTTGTCCTTTTGGGTGTCACCACCCCCCAGCGGCACTAAAAACCCTCTCTGACATGACACTTGAGGCTGGGCAGGAAAGAAGCCCTAGTGCATAGTGGGACAGTTCCAGCCACTGTTGTAATCTGCCTGCCCAGAAGTCCAGGGGGTCTGAGAAGAGGCTTTGCGAGCCAGACTGCAGGTACACCTGAGCCTGCTTATTGAGGCGGGTGATCTGGGCCTGCTCACTTGGCTGTAGCTGTTGGGAGCCGGCAGAGAAAAATCTGCATTATACTAATTAGGCTTAACTGGCTGCTGCTGGTTGTGGCAGAAGGTGGATTACTTGGCCGGACCTCCTTCTCAGACATGCTGGCAGCAGGCTGGGGCTGGCTGAAAGCTGTGGCCAGGTTACTACATATCTTCTCCCACAATGATACTAATTTCTCTTCCCTTTCCTGGGGAGGAAAACAATCCCCCATGTTGGATTGATGCCGCGGGTCCAGAAGCATCGCCAGCCAGTATTCGTCAGTCTGCCTTATGTTTAGGATACGTCTGTCAGTGCGTAAGCATGTGAGCATACAACTCGCCATCCTGCCCAGTGTGCCTGAGAAGCCACTTCTTTCCATCTCATCCTCTCTCTGAGAAACT
>ONZH01020176.1:0-48550 GCA_900303285.1 Rhinella marina
CAAAAACTATCCAACAGTGAAACTGTATTTGTTGCCCATAGCAACCAATCAGAGCTCAGCTTTCATTTCATTCAAGAGCAGTAGAGCTGAGCTCAGATTGGTTGCCATGGGAAACTTAGACAGTTTTGCTGTGGGACATTTTTTCTTATCTTCCCCAAGGTATATTCACTCCCTGCACAGCCAGCCAGTGAATGTGGTGGGACACATCTGCAGTCACTGACTGGATGAGTGGGGAAGTTCCTTTGGTGATGTGATATCACAGGAACCTGGAAGAAGAGCAGACCGGCAGAAGCCCAGGAGCATTGACAAGGTGATTGTGGGAGACTGGAAGGTGAGTATAACTTATTATTTTTACACCTCCCATAGTCCTTTGTAAATGTTTTTCTTCTGCCTGGACAACCCCTTTAATTTGTAAACCAGTAACCTGAAATACCTCAGTCCTCTCTTCCATATCCCTCAATTAATTGCACTGTTTTAATTATAAGATGCTGACAAGCAAAATATTCAATAAAGCACATAGTTTCTGTTACATTGTTATACATCATTTCGAAATATTATGCTGATACGTTCATGCATAACATCGGCAAAGTTTGTATGTGGGCTGGTGGGATTTGTATGGCAGGGCTGCTTTTTAGTCCCAGTCCGGCCCTGCCTCCACCAATCCTTTCACTGGCTCTCCATTGTCCAGCAAATTCAATTTAAAATACTAACTACATATAAAGCCATCCACAACTTGTCCCCTCCTTATACAGTGCTGGCCAAAAGTATTGGCACCCCTGCAATTCTGTCAGATAATACTCAATTTCTTCCAGAAAATGACTGCAATCACAAATGCTTTGGTAATAATATCTTCATTTAATTTGTCTTCAATGGAAAACCACAAAAAGAATTGTTAAAAAGCCAAATTGGATATAATTCCACACCAAACATAAAAAAGGGGGTGGACAAAAGTATTGGCACTCTTTGAAAAATCATGTGATGCTTCTCTAATTTGTGTAATTAACAGCACCTGTTACTTACCTGTGGCACATAACAGGTGGTGGTAATAACTAAATCACACTTGCAGCCAGTTGAAATGGGTTAAAGTTGACTCAACCTCTGTCCTGTGTCCTTGTGTGTACCACATTGAGCATGGAGAAAAGAAAGAAGACCAAAGAACTGTCTGAGGACTTGAGAAGCAAAATTGTGAGGAAGCATGAGCAATCTCAAGGCTACAAGTCCATCTCCAAAGACCTGAATGCTCCTGTGTCTACCGTGCGCAGTGTCATCAAGAAGTTTAAAGCCCATGGCACTGTGGCTATCTTCCCTAGATGTGGACGGAAAAGAAGAATTGACGAGAGATTTCAACGAAAGATTGTGAGGATGGTGGCTAAAGAACCTCGACTAACATCCAAACAAGTTCTAGCTGCCCTGCAGTCCGAGGGTACAACAGTGTCAACCCGTACTATCCGTCGGCGTCTGAATGAAAAGGGACTCTATGGTAGGATACCCAGGAAGACCCCGCTTCTGACCCAGAGACATAAAAAAGCCAGGCTGGAGTTTGCCAAAACTTACCTGAGAAAGCCAAAAACTTTTTGGAAGAATGTTCTCTGGTCAGATGAGACAAAAGTAGAGCTTTTTGGGAAAAGGCATCAACATAGAGTTTACAGGAAAAAAAAAGAGGCCTTCAAAGAAAAGAACACGGTCCCTACAGTCAAACATGGCAGAGGTTCCCTGATGTTTTGGGGTTGCTTTGCTGCCTCTGGCACTGGACTGCTTGACCGTGTGCATGGCATTATGAAGTCTGAAGACTACCAACAAATTTTGCAGCATAATGTAGAGCCCAGTGTGAGAAAGCTGGGTCTCCCTCAGAGGTCATCGGTCTTCCAGCAGGACAATGACCCAAAACACACTTCAAAAAGCACTAGAAATTGGTTTGAGAGAAAGCACTGGAGACTTCTAAAGTGGCCAGCAATGAGTCCAGACCTGAATCCCATAGAACACCTATGGAGAGATCTCAAAATGGCAGTTTGGAGAAGGCACCCTTCAAATCTCAGGGACCTGGAGAAATTTGCCAAAGAAGAATGGTCTAAAATTCCAGCAGAGCATTGTAAGAAACTCATTGATGGTTACCGGAAGCGGTTGTTCGCAGTTATTTTGTCTAAAGGTTGTGCTACCAAGTATTAGGCTGAGGGTGCCAATACTTTTGTCTGGCCCATTTTTGGAGTTTTGTGTAAAATGATCAATGATTTGACTTTTTTTCATTCTCTTTTGTGTTTTTTCATTGCAAGCAAAATAAATGAAGATATTATTACCAAAGCATTTGTGATTGCAATCATTTTCTGGAAGAAACTGAGTATTATCTGACAGAATTGCAGGGGTGCCAATACTTTTGGCCAGCACTGTATCTCTAACCTGCTTTCTCGATACATCATCACTTGTAATCTCCAATCCTCACAGTATCTACTTCTCTGTTCTCCTCTCATCTATTCTTCACATAATCGACTACAAGATTTCTTATGTGCCTCCCCCATACTCACCACCCAAGCACATCAGATGCTCTCCAAACATTCAAAAGTAACCTGAAAATTGACCTTTTCAGAAAAGCCTACCACCTGCAATAAGCATGCTGCCACCACACAGCCAAATGAGCAACAATTACCCTCACTTACTGTGTTCTTCCCCCTTCCTTTGTAGATTGTAAGCTCTTGCAGGCAGGTCCTCTCCCCCTCCTGTGCCAGTCTGTTAATAATTACTTGTTTATTGTTATATTGTAAGGGTATTTTTTAAGTACTGATTGGTTCTGTCCCTTTAATTCTGTTCCCTCTAAGACCTGCACTGTCATTACACCTGCAAAACCCCTTCAAATAAATAAGGAGGGGTAATAGACTGAACTTTATAACAAATAAGGGCCGTGCAGGTGCACAGAACATCAAGAAATGGACTATTTACTTTGCACCAGAGACTTTGATATCCAAGAAGATCAGAAGTGAAGAAGACCTCAGATACTCCTTCTTAGCCCAACACACCGTTTTTTATTTTTGTTTTTTGTTTAGAGATCTAATGGTTCCAAAGTAGTTTTCTGTCAAATGACTAGGATATATATGTAGAATAGGTCCTGATGTTGGTTGGTGAAAACGAATTAAAGTTGAAGAACCAGGGGTGGAATATATTGTAAGGGTATTTTTTTAAAGGGGTTCTGTAGTTCTGTAAAACTGATGATCTATCCTCTGGATAGATCATCAGCATCTGATCGGCGGCGGTCCGACACCCGGGACCCCTGCCAATCAGCTGTTTGAGAAGGCAGTGGCGCTGCAGGAGCGCCGCGGCCTTCTCCGTGTTTTCCTCAGGCTCAGTGACGTCACGACTAGTTTCACTGGTCTGGGCGGGGCTAAGCTCTGTTCACTTCAGCTGATCGGCGGGGAACCCGGGTGTCGGACCGCTACCGATCAGATGCTGATGATCTATCCAGGGGATAAATCATCAGTTTTACAGAACTGCAGAACCCCTTTAAGTTCTGATTGGTTCTGTCCCTTTAATTCTGTTCCCTTTAATTATTATCATTCTGTGTAATGATGTGCCTTGTAAATGAAGTACCCATCCCCCATTGTGCTGATAAGAAGGGGGGGCTGATGGGGATAACTGTGGTCTAGGTAGGATGTAAGTATTAATTTCCCCTATCTCTTGTACAACTAGTCATGTGTTATAACGTGGTAGACAGCCATTTGTTATAGCATGATTGACCGGATCCCTACCCCATATTTAGGTTAGTAATATTTACTTTTTATTATTCTGTATGTGATTTGTTTGTGTTAGCGTATATTTAATCACACTTAGTAAATATATTTATTCACTTAGCCTGCATAAGTTTATTCATTCTCAAATTTCTTGAATTCACATTACGTTACAGTTGTATTTTTTATGATGTATTTGTAACACTCTCTTGATACAGATTACAACACCATGAAATTATTGAGGCTTTCAAATAAAAAATAATAAGTATTCACTGCATTCAAATGAATGGAGTGATGACTTGTACTTACACTGCACTTCTGAGACAATAGGCAGTGAAATGAACAGAAAGCCATGCTTACATGGAACGTCTCCTCCTCTTTAAATAGCTGGCTGGTGGGGGTGTCAGACCCCCGCTGATCAGATATTGATGACCCCTTTACCTTGAAAGATGACTAAAAGGTATGGGCAGCTGCAAGAATGTCCATATAGTAGTAATTCCAATCTGAATAGCAGAGTGCATGATCAATGATGGCACAAGTCATGACCGAGTTTGTTAATGCGACATGCTTCATTAGTGAAGTATACACAACGTTCAAGGCCTCAACTGGGAGTAAAATAAAATGTTTAAAAATATAAATATATAGGTCTGAGGTAATCGAAGTCAGCACAGGGTCAGTACGGTAAAAAGGCATGGCTCTGGTCAGGTTGTAGAGGGTCAGAATCTGGGAATCTGGCAGAATTTGGTACACAGACAAGGATCTTTGCAGGATCTAGCAAACTAGTGAACCTATTGCTCAGGCAAAAATGGAATATGTAGCAGAAGCTGATTACACAATAGAAACAACCTAGCAGCAGCACAGTGAACCAAAGGAGGGATTAATCCTTGCAATACTGCAGAATGAGGCGATGTTCAATAAAGAATATCCACAATAGACACACAGGACAACAGAGTGCTGGACCTGCAACAGACACAGTGAGTGGAGCAGCGTTCGTGTTTCTCCGAACTGGCTGCCGATGTCATACATCTCCACATCAGCAACAAACAATATTATAAAATGATTTTTTTTGTTCCTCATGCCTCCCCAAGCAACTGAATAAAAAGCAATCAAGATGTCTGCATCCAAAATTGGTAGCAATGTTAAGATGTTAAAATGTTAACTCATACTACAAAAAAACTAGCCTTCAGACTACTCAAAGAAGTTGTGGCTTGTAGAATATCGCAACAGTCCGGGGGCTATCTTGTACAAAAGTAGTAAAACAAAACTTTACAGCTTTGTTATATACATTATACTTACCCCGAAATTATACCATTAAGAAATGTATCCATCAGTACCTCCAAGGAGTATATAAATTTCAGTTACTTCAGTGGGGAAAAAAGGCTAAAATTAATGGGCTACTATGATACAGATAGAAACTACCATCAAAAACATCACTGAAACCCATACAGTCTATTAAATAATTGGATATATTGTGTGGGCTGCACTTCATTGCTGAACAGGCTAGAATGTATGGTCTGCAGAAAGGATACCATAGGAGCCAAAATGGACTGCAAGTAGAGTTGGCACCTGGCCAGTAAACACTGGCCCAGCCATTTTCTTTTTACACGTCCATTGAATTTTCTTTGTGCTGCTTAGGAACCCCTGCTCTGTGTCCATACATCCAGTCAGTGGTATGGGGACACCCCTGTGCATTTAAGTTTTATTCAGTCCTTATTTTAAAATAATCTCTGCTAGGTTTTGAATCCTGGGCCGTAAAAATTGAAGGCAAAAATGCTAACAATTGGACCATAGACCCAATGCTAGGGACAGGAAGATTTAATCTGGCTAAAAATCTCAGTAATATTTTCCTATGTACTATGTATTCCTAGGTACAATGTACTGATATCTACAGATATATCTCTGTATACACCAGTATCTTGTATACGTGTTTTCTTTTTTTACAGGATAAAAACAGAAGTATAATACATTTTTTTAATAATTGCAAAGCATTTAAAGGGGTTTTCCAGGAATTTACTACTGATGACCTATCCTCAGGATAGGTCATCAGTATCTGATCTGTTGGGGTCCGACACCCAGGACCCCCGCCGATCAGTTGTTTGAGAAGGCACCGGGGGTCCCATGAGCGCTGCGGCCTTCTCTTAGCTTTTCCTAGGCCAGTGACGTCACTTTCATTGGTCATGTGGCCTAGGAGCAGCTCAGCCCCATTCAAGTGAATGGGGCTGAGCACGATACTAAGCACAGCCTCTGTACAATGTACGGCACTGTGCTTGGTAAGCTCCGAGAAGGCAGCGCCGGTACCTTCTCAAACAGCTGATCGGCGGGGGTCCCGAGTGTCGGACACCCACCGATCATATAGTGATGACCTATCCTGAGGATAGGTAATCTGTAGTAAAATCCTGGAAAACCCCTTTAACCCCTTAAGGACAGAGCCCATTTTGGCCTTAATGTCTGGGCCAAATTTTTGAATTCTGACATGTGTCACTTTATGTGGTAATAACTTTGGAACGCTTTTACTTATCCAGGCCATTCTGAGATTGTTTTCTCGTCGCATATTGTGCTTCACGACAGTAGTAAATTTGTGGCAAAATATTTCATTTTTATTTATAAAAAAATACCAAATTTACCAAAAATTTGGAAAAATTAGCAAATTTCCAAATTTCAATTTCTCTACTTTCAAAATAAATAGTAATACCTCCAAAAATAGTTATTATTTTACATTCTCCATATGTCTACTTTATGTTGGCATCATTTTGTAAACGTCATTTTACTTTTTTAGGACGTTAGGAGGCTTAGAAGTTTAGAAGCCATTTTTCAAATTTTCACCAAATTTTCCAAAACCATTTTTTTAAGCACCAATTCAGATATAAAGTGATTTTGATTGGCTTACATAATGAAACCCCCCATAATTGAGCCCATTTTAGAAACTACACCCCTCACATTATAAAAAACTGCTGTTACAAACTTTGTTAACCCTTCAGGTGTTCCACAAGAATTAAAGGAAAATGGAGGTGAAATTTCTAAATTTCACTTTTTTCGTAGATTATTCATGTTAATAATTTTTTTCTTGCAACACAGCAAGGGTTAACAGCAAACTAAACCTCAATATACATTCCTCTGATTCTGCAGTTTACAGAAATACCCCATATGTGGTGGTAAACGTCTCTATGGGTTTGTGGCAGTGGTCAGAAGGAAAGGAGCGCCATACGGATTTTGGAGGCAAATTTTGCTAGAATGGTTTTTAGGCACCATTTTGTAATTGAGAGACCCTGACGTACCCCTACAGTGGAAACCCTCATAAAGTGACCCCATTTTGGAAACTACACCCTTCAACGAATATATTAAGGGGGTACTGGCCACTTTGACCCCCTAAGCATTTTACGGAATTTGGAAACACTTGGCTGTGAAAATGAAATGTTTTGTTTCTTCCAATAAAATGTTGCTTTAGCCCCAATTTTTTTTATTTACATAAGGGGTAACAGGAAAAAAGCACCCCATAAGTTGTTACCCATTTTCTCCTGAATACGGCAACATCCCATATGTTGTGGTAAACTGCTGTGGGGGCACATGGCAGGACTCAAAACAGAAGGAACGCCATATGTATTTTACAACACAGATTTTGATGGAATGGTTTGCGGGAGCCATTGATTTTTATTTTTTTGAGCTATTGTCTTATGTGGGGGCTCATTTTTTGCAAAATGAGGTGAAGTTTTCATTGGTACCATTTTGGGGTGCATTAGACTTTTTGATCGCTTGGTATTACTCTTTTTTTGAGACAAGATGAAAAAAATAGCTGTTTTGGCATAGTTTTTTTTAGCATTTTTTTTACAGCATTCACCTGAGGGGGCAAGTCATGTGATATTTTTATAGAGCAGGTTGCTACGGACACGACAATACCCAATATGTCCAACTTTTTTATTGTTGGAAAGTTTTACACATTAAATGCATTTTTGAACAGAATAAAATCTTTTTTTTGTGTTGCCATTTTCAGAGAGCCATATTTTTTTCAGTTTTCAGGCGATTGTCTCAGGTAGGGTACCATTTTTGCGGGACAAGATAGCGGTTTGATTGATACCATTTTGGGGTAAATACGCCTTTTTGATCGCCTGCTATTACACTTTTTGTGAGGGAAGAGGGAAAAAAATGGCTATTTTGGCATAGTTTTTTAAAAAAAATTTTTACAGCATTCGCCTGGGGGGCCATCTCATCTAATATTTTTATAGAGCAGGTTGTTACGGATGCGGCAATACCCAATATGTCCAACTTTTTTATTGTTGGAAAGTTTTACACATTAGATGCATTTTTGAACAGAATAAAATCTTTTTTTTGTGTTGCCATTTTCAGAGAGCCATATTTTTTTCAGTTTTCAGGCGATTGTCTCAGTTAGGGTACCGTTTTTGTGGGACAAGATGTCGGTTTGATTGATACCATTTTGGGGTAAATACGCCTTTTTGATCGCCTGCTATTACACTTTTTGTGAGGGAAGAGGGAAAAAAATGGCTATTTTGACATAGTTTTTTTAAAAAATTTTTACAGCATTCGCCTGGGGGGCCATCTCATGTGATATTTTTATAGAGCGGGTTGTTACAGACGTGGCGATACCTAACATGTTTATGTATTGTGTTTTCTTTATTTTTAATCAATTAAAATGGGAGAAAAAAAGGGATTTTTTTTTAACTTTTTTTTTAACTTTTTTTTAACACTTTTTTTTTTTTTTACACTTTTTTGACTCAGACCCACTTGGTGCTTGAAGATCCAGTGGATCTGATGTCTATATAATACACTGCAGTACACTGTATAGTGTACTGCAGTGTATTTTCTGATTGTAAGACTGATCAAGCTCCTGCCTTTAGCAGGAGCTTGAACAGACTTACCTCTACCATGGCAAGCCGGACGAAAGTGTCTGGTTGCCATGGTAACCATCGGGACGCTGCCACAGCAGAGCAGCGTCCCGATGGGAGGGAGGGAGCTCTCTCCCTCTCACTGGCTCCACCATCGGAGCGCTGCTGCAGCGCCCGATGGGAGAGGGAGGGAGCGCCCTCCCTGTTAACCCTTCCATGCCGTGGTCCTTATGGACCGCGGCATGGAAGGGGTTAAACGGCCGACATCGCTGCCAGCAGCGATGCCGGCCGTTTGAAGCAGAGTGTCAGCTGTATGCTGACACTCTGCTTTAACCGCTCGGCCATCCTGAAAATGGGGGGGGGGCACCTGGCGCTAATTAAAAAATATGATATTAGAAAGGAGGGTGGGGGGGATCGGGGGCACCCGGGGGAAAATTTTACTTACTTTTAGCTGGATCTGATCCCCCGCAGTTTCGGACTGCGGGGGATCAGATCCTTACAGCCAGCCCCCGTATCCTGTGATTGGCTAGTCTGAACAGACTAGCCAATCACAGCGATCGCCATTATGGGGGGAGCACGGCTCCCCCGAGGCCTTCACTATGGGTGGCTGGCTGTCTTTAACAGCCCCCATTACAGCATGTAACCCCCCCTGCACTGAGCAGGGCGGGTTTACATGCAGGACGTACCGGTACGCCCTGTAGCACGAACTACCTCGTGCCCAGGACGTACCGGTACGTCCAATGTCGCCAAGGGGTTAATGGCACAAAATAAATTTCAATAAACACAAAACTGTCCAACTTCAGTTTATTTATCTATGCCATTCTGTTCTTTCGTGACATATTGTACATTACTGGTAAATATAAGTCAATATGTTTTACAGTTATTTATAAAAAAAAATGCAAATTGTACAGAAAATTTAGAAAAATTCACTATTTTCTAAATTTGCTTATAAGGGCTCATGGACACAAGTGTACTTGCTCAGTACCCGTATTGTGGACCATAAACGGCGGGGCTGCAATATACGGGCTTTGGCTGTGTGCGCTCTGTATCATGGATGTGGACCCATTGACTTGAATGCGTCTGCATCTGCCAGATACAACCAAAGATAAGACTTCACCTTTCACCTATCGTTTTGTGGTGTGGAGGCACGGATCAGAGGAACATGGAATCACTACGAATCGCTTCTGTGCGCTTCAGATCTGTGCCAGTGCACTGCAAAATGATGGAACATGTTCTATCTTTAGCTGTATGTTGTGGATCACGGCACATCTGCAAGCGGAGTGCACATGGCTGGTGCCCATGCATTGCGGACCGCAATTTTAGGTCTGTAGCACAGGCACTGAGCAAGTACGCTCGTGTGCATGAGCCCTAAGACAGATAGTGGTACCTTATAAAATACTTATTTAATTAACATTCAGCATATGTCTACTTTATGTTGGCATCATATGGCAATGTTATTTTATTTTTTTAAGACATTAGAAGGTTTAGAATTTTTGAAATTTTTGAAATTTTCAAGACAATTTCAAAAATCAACTTTTTTAAGGACCAATTCAGTTCTTAAAGGGGTTGTTTGTCCTTTGTATGTTTTTAACTAGGCAAATGTAAGGGCTTTACAATGCAATTACTGCATCAGCAGTGGCTTTCTCAGATTTCACTGAAGGTCAGATGACCTGTGATGTCAGCTTCTCTCCCTACTATGCTGATGTTTTGTGCACAAGCCTGAGAGATCAGATAAGAGTCTGTACGCGGGGGCGTGGCCTGACTGTAATGGCATGAGGAAGCTTGGAACTTCAGCTTCTCTGGAATACTTCTATCATCCGGGCCATCTGGCGATTTCAGACTCCTAGTGACACTGAGCCCGATCCCAAGTTGTGGCAGCCCCTGTATAGACCCATCCGGGCTTCGCTATTCCCCCCGTCTTGGTCTCGCTAGGTCAGTGCGGTCTCCTACATATACCCTGCGCTGCGAGCGCATAGCGCTCTGCATGTGACCTGCCTTTTAACCCCTGAGAGCACACAAGAGTGTTGTGAAGAGGCTGTCCAGCTTCTGCTTCATCCCGGACTTGCCTCTTAACCCTGCGGATCTCCTCACTGTGGCGATACAGAGGAGAGCGGTGAGGAGGCACTCCTGAATCTGCTCCATTCTGGACTGTCAGCATTTGTGGCTGCGCTGGACATGCAGCCCTGCCATCTTGGATCCCATATTGAAGGAGCAGAGAGAAGTGATGGGTCTTGCTGCTTTGCTGTGCCCTGTGAAGCCTGGAGCTTGCAATTGAGAAGGAAGGTAAGAGATATAACTCCGGAACCCCTGCAAGATAGTGTGAGGCGACCCCCTATCATTCACATCTAAGCCTGTTATTCATGAGCTGCAAAACCGGCACCTCCACAACTTCCCCTACCTCTAAGGCGCTGGTAGATGTCATTAACCAAACAAAGGAGATGGGAAAAGGTAGCTATCCTGACCACATGGAGGTAGACCTGAGTAAAATAATGACTGCTATTAAAATAGATCACCTTCAAACAGGTCTACCCTGCCTCCGCCATGATATTGATAAGGTACGAGACAGAACTGCAGAGGTGGAGCGGCGTTTGGGACATTTGGGGGAAAATCATGTGCGAGCCCTTCAGCAGCAAGTGAAAATACTACAGGCAAAGGTGGAGGATGCAGAAAACCGTAATAGACGCAATAACGTATTCTGGGCCTCCCGGAAAGAGCCAAGGGCCAAGGAACCTGAGGACATTGCGGAACAACTTATCAAACAATGTCTGGCACCTATCACTTTGTCCTCCAATTTCGTTGTGGAGCGGGCACACAGAATACCCACCAGAGCCTTGCCACCCGGGGCTCCTGCATGCCTGTGTATTTTGAAAGTTCTGAACTATCAGGACTGACATACTATTGTAGCTGCAGCTCGCCAGCTGAAAGAGATAAAGTCTGAAAATACTAGAATCTCATTCTACCCGGATTTCTCAGCAGAGGTCCAGAAACAGAGGAGACAGTTCACAGCAGTGAGAACACAACTTTGGCAAAAGGGCATCAAATATGCCATGCTGTATCCTTCGCGTCTCAGAGTACACGATGGGGATTCTACAAGATTCTTCACCTGAGGAGATGTCTGACTGGCTGGATAGGAGGGCCTGACCACCTGGGGGGCCTTATGTGTCCGTAATAATGCATGCCTTACGGATGGCCGTTACTTTTGTGAGGAGCTTCAGATGGACTGGACACCTTTGTTTACCCTTGGGATTCGTACAACAATGCCAAGGACTTGGTGACTTTCCATGTTCTATATGTCTCCCTGTGTTGTAAGGTAAAGTTGGCGTATCTACGGTTTGGGATGCTCGGCTCAGATAAGTTAGGGGGGTCTGGGCAGGGAGGGGGGGGGTTCCTAGTACAGGACGGGCAATCTGTAACACTTTGCTATGTTTTGTGTCTTGTGGTGTGCATGTGTGTGTGACTGGCCTGGGCACTCCGTGGTCCTCTCATGTTTCAATGGGTTTCTCTTTTGGGATGGCCACCTGTAGGTTTGTCTCCTGGAACATCCAGGGGTTGAACGACAAGGTAAAACTCTCCCTTGTCTTTAATTACCTGAAGGGATATAGCCCTGATGTGGTGATCTTGTAGGAGACCCACTTGAAAGGGGCAGAAAGTGCTAGCTCTAAAAATGCTGTGGGTGGGGTCTACCTATCACACTGTATATAGCAACTATGCTAGAGAAGTCTCAGTGCTAATAGCTAAAGCGCGCCCTTTTCAGTTACACTCAGTACAACTAGATATCTCTGGCGGATATATAATTATTTCCGCTGCAGTGCCAGGAATGGACTATGTAATAGTTGGACTTTATGTCTCTCCCCCATTTCAGCGTGGCATACTAGACAAAATAATAGGTAAAGTGGCGACCCTACCGATCGCCCCCCTGATCTTTTTAGACTATAACGCTGTCTTAGATCTGATTGCTGATAGACTCCGTCCCAGGCAACTCATAGTAGATCGCTCAGTAACTGGGCAGAGGCCCATAATCTAACGGAGGAATGGAGACACTTACATCCTGGTGATCGCCAATACTCCTGTCACTTGGCATCATCTGCCACGCTATCTCGTATAGACCGTGTGTTTGTTAGCCGAGACCTGCTGTCAATGTTAAACAAGGTGGAATATCTGCCAAGGCGTATCTCAGATCATGACCCTTGCTTGTGATTCTGGCCCAACCGATTGCACCCCCATATAGACATTGGCGCCTTAACTCTAAATGGTTGGAAGTCTTGCCTGTGGTCAATGCATCACAGCAGTGTGTGACTGACTATTGGGTTTGTAACGAGGGATCTTCAGACCCATTGTAGAATGGGAGGCATTCAAAGTGGTACTGCGGTGCATGCTTATCCACGCCATTGCATTGCATAGGAAAGGGCTTGGGGCTACCCGTGCTAGGCTGGAGGCTGAACTGGCTGCTAAGGAAGAGGTATACATACAAGACCCAAGTGACGATACACTTAGGGATTGGGTAGAGGCGCAACAACGCCTAAACCTTCATTTAGTGGAAGAAGAAGAAGCTCTTATTTCAAAAACAAGATTGGGAGGGCACTAGCCTATTTAGCAAAAACCGAATCGCCTCAAACGGTGGTTTCGTATATTACTACTGCAGAGGGAACTCAGATTAGTGAACCTAGGGAAATATTCGACCAGTTTACCCATTATTACTCTGATCTTTATGAATCCAAGACATCCTGTAAGACCAGTTACTTGCAGAATTTCCTGAGGGCCATTCCGCTTACACTGTTATCCCTGTCAGACAGGAGTTACTTGGCCTCCCCGATCACTGTGGGGGAGATCAAGATGGCAATTCTGAGCATGGCAGTTGGGAAGTCCCCTGGTCCGGACGGCTTTCCCCTGGAAAGTTACATGTGGATGTGCTTAGTGAGCGACTCCTTACACTGTTTAAATATGCTTTTGAGCACAATAGGCTGCCCCCATCCTTCATGGAGGCCACTATTGTGGTATTCCATAAGCCTGGGAAGCCCCTGGACCAGTGCAGTTCATATAGACCAATTTCCCTGCTGAACATCGATGCTAAAGTTAGTGAAGGTTTTGGCAAAACGTCTCAGTGACGTTATACTCTCGGTTATAGACCCTGATCAATCGGGCTTTATGCTGGGTAAGACTACAGATATAAATCTCAGAAGGTTATTTACAAATCTGCAGGTTAGACATGAGAATGCAGGATCCTGGGCAATCGCCTCTCTTGATAACAAGAAAGCGTTTGACTGTTGAGTGGGAGATGCTGAGTTGCTTAAAGTTCCACCTGTCTTTCATATGATGGGTGTAGTTGCTGTACCAGGCCCCAAAGGCAAGAGTGAGAGTAAATGGCTATCTGTTAGGTTACATAGAGGTACCAGACAGGGGTGCCCCTTGTCACCTATGCTGTTTGCCCTCATCATGGACCCTCTTACCCAGTTGATTAATACCAATGTGTTGATAGAGGGGTGGACAATAGCAGGGATACAGGAGAAGTTGTCGTTGTGTGCAGACGATATGTTAGTGTATTTGGCAGATCCTGATCCCTCCCTAGAAGCACTGCTGGTAGTAGGCAGTTTCAGCATCTACTCGGGGCTTCGAGTCAATTGGGCGAAATCTAGTTTGTGCCTCGTTGACGAGGTAGACGGGGCGGAGGTGTCTCCACTCTCACGATTGGAGGTGGTTGATTGCTTTGTCTATTTGGGGATTCGGGTACACAGAGACCCAAGTTGGTTTTATCAACTGAATGCGGTACCTACGATGGAATATATTACGCACAAACTGTGACCTGGGAAAACCTGCCTCTATCACTGGTGGTTCGCATAAATATTGTTAAGATGGTATTATTACCTAAACTGCTTTATGCATCCTGGTGGTTCTTGAGGCGGTGCTAGTGGGCTCGTATGAGGCACTGGCAAACCTGGCAAACTCCTCCATCTGCCCGACTATATATTCTGGCCCCAGAAAGGGATGAGATACCTTACCCAACTTTATCAAGATGGTTATTTCCGTACCTTTGAAAGTCTCCAGCAAGATTACAACTTGCCCTGTACGAGTTTCTATTGCTACCTACAGCTGAGACATGCCTGTGGGACGCAGTTTAAAACTTTACCTCTACAGTTGAAATGTGGCCCCCTTGAGTCTATCGCTAGGCGAGCATGGCCGTGTAAGCCAGTCTTTTTTTCTATAAGGAGATATTGGGTATGCAGGACTCTGGCAATCATTTGAGCGTTGGTACATGGATATTCCTGACCTAGAGGCGTCTCATCTGAGGGAGCTGAGCTCTTGTGAGGGATGAGAATCCATTTTGTATCAGGACTCCATCTTATGAACCTAAGATGAATTCTGCAAAAAGAAATAGTAGTCTTTCTTATGTTTACTGGTAACTTGTTTTACAGGAAATAGCAGAACTAAATATATACACTCACCGGCCACTTTATTAGGTACACCTGTCCAACTGCTCGTTAACACTTAATTTCTAATCAGCCAATCACATGGCGGCAACTCAGTGCATTTAGGCATGTAGACATGGTCAAGACAATCTCCTGCAGTTCAAACCGAGCATCAGTATGGGGAAGAAAGGTGATTTGAGTGCCTTTGAACGTGGCATGGTTGTTGGTGCCAGAAGGGCTGGTCTGAGTATTTCAGAAACTGCTGATCTACTGGGATTTTCACGCACAACCATCTCTAGGGTTTACAGAGAATGGTCCGAAAAAGAAAAAACATCCAGTGAGCGGCAGTTCTGTGGGCGGAAATGCCTTGTTGATGCCAGAGGTCAGAGGAGAATGGGCAGACTGGTTCGAGCTGATAGAAAGGCAACAGTGACTCAAATTGCCACCTGTTACAACCAAGGTAGGCAGAAGAGCATCTCTGAACGCACAGTACGTCGAACTTTGAGGCAGATGGGCTACAGCAGCAGAAGACCACACCGGGTGCCACTCCTTTCAGCTAAGAACAGGAAACTGAGGCTACAATTTGCACAAGCTCATCGAAATTGGACAGTAGAAGATTGGAAAAACGTTGCCTGGTCTGATGAGTCTCGATTTCTGCTGCGACATTCGGATGGTAGGGTCAGAATTTGGAGTCAACAACATGAAAGCATGGATCCATCCTGCCTTGTATCAACGGTTCAAGCTGGTGGTGGTGGTGTCATGGTGTGGGGAATATTTTCTTGGCACTCTTTGGGCCCCTTGGTACCAATTGAGCATCGTTGCAACGCCACAGCCTACCTGAGTATTGTTGCTGACCATGTCCATCCCTTTATGACCACAATGTACCCAACACCTGATGGCTACTTTCAGCAGGATAATGCACCATGTCATAAAGCTGGAATCATCTCAGACTGGTTTCTTGAACATGACAATGAGTTCACTGTACTCAAATGGCCTCCACAGTCACCAGATCTCAATCCAATAGAGCATCTTTGGGATGTGGTGGAACGGGAGATTCGCATCATGGATGTGCAGCCGACAAATCTGCGGCAACTGTGTGATGCCATCATGTCAATATGGACCAAAATCTCTGAGGAATGCTTCCAGCACCTTGTTGAATCTATGCCACGAAGAATTGAGGCAGTTCTGAAGGCAAAAGGGGGTCCAACCCGTTACTAGCATGGTGTACCTAATAAAGTGGCCGGTGAGTGTATGTATAATTTTTCAGACAAGCTTCACTTCACTATTAACATCCTCTTGAAGCAGACACCTCTGTCTGTGGTCAGGAAGAGCGGGGGATGGAAACAAATGTGTGGTTTTTGTTATCAAAAGTTCCAGGAACTATGATCTGCACTGTGGATAGACCGCCCACCCATCTATGGTTTTCATCTATAAAATGTGAGCTTATGTCTGTAATAAACAGGAGTATCTGATTTAGCTGTATTTGCCTGTGTCAGCTACCTGAGCGCTCATATCATTAATTTGGGACCCCGACAATCATAGAGAAGGGGGTTTTGCCCCAACAAAACCTGGCGCCCAGGGCGGGGCTCGGCTAAAGGACACTTCATTGATCTCCCGACAACTTGGATAATCCGGGCCGGGACGGACAGATATAAAAGACAGCGCTGCAAGGTAAGAGACTTTATCTTACAATATATCTGTGCCTCCCTGACCAGTTGTCTGGCCCGAGGGATTGTTGAAGGAATGTACATAAAAAGTCCTTTTACAGTTGAGTTCATATTGATAAAGAACCTTGAAAGTTGAAAATACCTATGATTGTTGGGTTTAGTTTCTGATCAGGAGTAACTTTGATTGGGATGTTTTTGGTCTGGCTTTAGGAGTCACGGTATACGTCTTGTTTGTTCTTTACTGTGTTTGAAAAATTGCAGAACATTATAGAAAGGGGAATCTCATGAACAAAGTAAACTATGTGATCATAGTTGGGAAGCTTTGTTGGGACTGAGGATAATAAATCTCAGAAACAGGCACACTAGGTGGAGAAGCTCTGTTTAAACTGAGGGGAAAGAGACGTCTTAATTTTGTTACTTTCTATAGTTGTTCTGGTTGGTACAGTTGAAGAGCAATGGGGAATGATTTCAGTATACCCGAAGGTTATAAGACAGCAAAAACATTGGTGAAGGAAAGAGGAGGTAAAGATGGTCTGAAGAATGTGGACAAAGTGTTGGAGAAGGCAGGGATGAAGTATGGGAATCTTAACCCTAGGAATACTAGTACGGTGGCACTAGGGTTGAGCGGTCTACAGGTGGCAACAATATACCGCGGTATTAGGAAACAGCGATATGGCGATATCGCTGTTTCCTAATAACCACTGTATTTTGTGACATATGAGCGGTCATATGAGCGGTCATCTGTGCTGACCGCTTCTATATCTGTGCCCGCCTGCCCGTGCATACCACGGAATACAAATTATAACAGCAGCAGCCTTCGGCATATCCTCCGGCTCCTGCGTTCATGGCTACGCCCACCGACCTCTGACACTGGAATCAGAGCGCACGAACGAGGTGGCCGCTGGAAAAGTCTCTCCAGACTCCGACTCCCTCCTCACCACTTCGCCTGACTTCTGGCCTGCTAGGAAGAGGAGTGAGTGAGGTCATGGAGGGTGCCATAAATTAAAGGTGGAACGTCTGTCTTGTGGGGCTCTGGCCTGGCCCTTCCCGTCTGCAACATGAAGTTAATGTCAGCACATTCATCTCTATTGGAAGGCATGAGTCTCTCCCCCTCTGTATATTTCTGATCTAACTTACCAATACATTCTCATGTGTATCTCTGATCCTCCCAAGAACTTACTCTTTGCTCTCATCCTGTCTGCTTCACACATTCTGCCTCCAAAATTTCTCAGTTGCATCCCCAATACTCTACTACCCAACATCCAGACTTTCAAAAGCAATCTGAAAATTCACCTCTTCAGGTGTCTACAACCTGTAATAACCCTGCTGCCACTACACACCCTCAAGAGCAGTCCCCCACACACAAGCCAGAAGACATTACTGCATGGAGGCTACAAGACTTTATTACACTAAGGAGGAAGGGGCTTTAAAAATTGTGCATACAGTATAACGTCTCCTTGTGGCCCCCATACAGTATAATGTCTCCTTGTGGCTGCCCCATACAGTATAACGTCTCCTTGTGGCTGCCCTCATACAGTATATAAATGTCTCCTTGTGGCTGCCCCCATACAGTATAACGTCTCCTTTTGGCTGCCCCCATACAGTATATAACGTCTCCTTGTGGCTGCCCCATACAGTTTATAACGTCTCCTTTTGACTGCCCCCATACAGTATATAACGTCTCCTTGTGGCCGCCCCATACAGTATATAACGTCTCCTTGTGGCCGCCCCCATACAGTATATAACGTCTCCTTGTGGCTGCCCCATACAGTATAATGTCTCCTTGTGGCTGCCCCCATACAGTATAATGTCTCCTTGTGGCTGCCCCCATACAGTATAACATCTCCTTTTGGCTGCCCCCATACAGTATAATGTCTCCTTGTGACCCCCATACAGTATTTTTTTTTTTTTGATCAGATCATTTTTATTAATGTTTGATTTTACAGAAAGAAAACAAAAACAAAGCGCACATTAACCCCTTAATGACCGGGCCATTTTGCACCTTCGTGACCAGACTGATTTTTGCTAATCTGACATGTGTCAGTTTATGTGGTAATAACTTTGGAACGCTTTTACTTATCCAGGCCATTCGGAGATTGTTTTCTCGTCACATATTGTGCTTCACGACAGTAGTAAATTTGTGGCAAAATATTTCATTTTTATTCATAAAAAAATAGCAAATTTACAAAAAATTTGAAAAAATTAGCAAATTTCCAAATTTCAATTTCTCTACTTTCAAAATAAATAGTAATACCTCCAAAAATAGTTATTATTTTACATTCCCCATATGTCTACTTTATGTTGGCATCATTTTATAAATGTCATTTTACTTTTTTAGGACGTTAGAGGGCTTAGAAGTTTAGAAGCCATTTTTCAAATTTTCACCAAATTTTCCAAAACCATTTTTTTTAAGCACCAGTTCAGATGTAAGGTGATTTTGAGGGGCTTACATAATGAAACTCCCCATAAATGACCCCATTTTAGAAACTACACCCCTCAAATTATAAAAAACTGCTGTTACAAACTTTGTTAACCCTTGAGGTGTTCCACAAGAATTAAAGGAAAATGGAGGTGAAATTTCAAAATTTCACTTTTTTGGTAGATTATTCATGTTAATAATGTTTTTCTTGCAACACAGCAAGGGTTAACAGCAAACTAAACCTCAATATACATTACTCTGATTCTGCAGTTTACAGAAATACCCCATATGTGGTGGTAAACGTCTCTATGGGTTTGTGGCAGTGGTCAGAAGGAAAGGAGCGCCATACGGATTTTGGAGGCAGATTTTGCTAAAATAGTTTGTAGGCACCATTTTGTAATTGAGAGACCCTGACGTACCCCTACAGTGGAAACCCTCAAAAAGTGACCCCATTTTGGAAACTACACCCTTCAACGAATATATTAAGGGGGGTACTGGCCACTTTGACCCCCTAAGCGTTTTACGGAATTTGGAAACACTTGGCTGTGAAAATGAAAAGTTTCATTTCTTCCAATAAAATGTTGCTATAGCCCCAAGTTTTTTTATTTGCATAAGGGGTAACAGGAGAAAAGCACCCCATATTATGTTACCCATTTTCTCCTGAATACGGCAACACCCCATATGTGGTGGTAAACTGCTGTGGGGACATATGGCAGGACTCAGAACAGAAGGAGTGCCATATGGATTTTACAACACAGATTTTGATGGATTGGTTTGCGGGAGCCATTGATTTTTATTTTTTTGAGCTATTGTCTTATGTAGGGGCTCATTTTTTGCAGGATGAGGTGAGGTTTTCATTGGTACCATTTTGGGGTAAATATGCCTTTTTGATCGCTTGGTATTACTCTTTTTGTGAGTCAAGGTGAAAAAATAGCTGTTTTGGCATAGTTTTTTTTAGCATTTTTTTTACAGCATTCACCTGAGAGGGCAAGTCATGTGATATTTTTATAGAGCAGGTTGTTACAAACGCGGCGATACCCAATATGTCTAACATTTTTATTATTGTTAAGTTTTACACATTAGATGCATTTTAGAACAGAATTAAATCTTGTTTATGTGTTGCCATTTTCAGAGAGCCATATTTTTTTTATTTTTCAGGCGATTGTCTCAGGTAGGGTATCATTTTTGTAGGACAAGATGATGGTTTGATTGGTACCATTTTGGGTTAAATACACCTTTTTGATCGCCTGCTATTACACTTTTTGTGAGGGAAGAGGGAAAAAAATGGGTATTTTGGCATAGTTTATTATTTATTTTTTTTACAGCATTCGCCTGGGGGGCCATCTCATGTAATATTTTTATAGAGCAGGTTGTTACGGACGTGGAGATACCCAATATGTCTAACATTTTCATTTTTGGAAAGTTTTACACATTAGATGCATTTGTGAACAGAATAAAATCTTTTTTTTGTGTTGCCATTTTCAAAGAGCCATATTTTTTTCAGTTTTCAGGCGATTGTCTCAGGTAGGGTATCATTTTTGCAGGACAAGATGACGGTTAGATTAGTACCAATTTGGGTTAAATACACCTTTTTGATCGCCTGCTATTACACTTTTTGTGAGGGAAGAGGGAAAAAAATGGCTATTTTGGCATAGTTTTTTATTTATTTTTTTTTACAGCATTCGCCTGGGGGGCCATCTCATGTAATATTTTTATAGAGCAGGTTGTTACGGACGTGGCGATACCCAATATGTCTAACATTTTTATTTTTGGAATGTTTTACACATTAGATGCATTTGTGAACAGAATAAAATCTTTTTTTGTGTTGCTATTTTCTGAGAGCCATATTTTTTTTATTTTTCAGGCGATTGTCTTAGTTAGGGTCTCATTTTTTGCGGGACAAGATTACGGTTTGATTGGTACCATTTTGGGGTACATACGCTTTTTTGATCGCCTGCTATTACACTTTTTGTAAGGGAAGGTGACCAAAAAATGTCTGTTTTGGCACAGTTTTTTTTTTTTTTTTTTACTGCGTTCACCTGGCGGGGTGGATGACGTGATATTTTTATAGAGCCGGTCGATACGGACGCGGCGATACCTAATATGTATACCTTTCTTTTTTCACCTTTTTTTACAATTTTTTTTAACTTTTTTTTTTAAATGGCTTATTTTTTTTTAAGACTTTTATTATTATTATTTATTTATTTTTACTTTATTTTTTAACTTTTCATTTTCCACTTTATTTAACTTTTAGGGGTCTGATCCCCTTTACAATGCATTACAATACTTTTGTATTGTAATGCATTGGCTGTAAGTGTATTACTCAGTGTAATACACTTACAGCCTGCTTCCTGTGCGATCCAGGGGGCTGGATCGCACAGGAACGCAGGGATAGCAGCCACGATGCCTAAGGAAGGCATCGGGCTGCTATCCAAGCCATCGGGTCCCCGTCACAGCAGCACAGAGACCCGATGGCCCCGCTCGCCATCCTGAATAGCGGCGGACCATGCCGCACGCCTCATGTGCCGCGGTCAGCGCTGACCGCGGCACATGAAGGGTTAATGCGCCGGCATTCAGCAGGGGTCCGGCTATTGGGCACAGCCGGACCCCCGCCGCTCGTCCATCCTGGGGCCCCCTGACAACCCTTTTCTGCAGCGACGTCTTTAGACGGCGCTGCAGACTCGGGACCCGCACCGCCCGCCGTCAAAAGACAGTGGGCGGTCGGCATCGGGTTAAACAATGTGACAAATGCATAAATCATCTGAAAGTGTGTGTACATTTTCATAGCAGTCATAAAAATAAAGTCAATATTGCAAGGAAGTACATTGTCACTTATCAATAAGACACATGCTACAAACCCCCCCCTCCGCATGGTCACACCACAGCCCCACCCCCGGTCAGAGTCTAATCACATTCATCCTCCTAGCCCTCTCAGGACCATCCCCATATGTTGGTCAGTCTCTGTGATTGTCTAGCCAGACCAGACATCCATCCCTGCCATTGTTGTCTAAATTTCCTAAAAGTACCTCTTTTAGTATGTACGCCACTTTCCATTAGGACCATATAATTCGCCATTTGGATCCACTCTAGTACAGTAGGAGGGTCCGGTTGTATCCAATATTTGGCCATGGATTTTCGCGCAACATATAGTAATCTAGCTATCGCAGTTTTTTGAGCTGCCGTGGCAGGCAACTCCGCTACATATCCCAAAAAAAACACCAAAGGTATTTGTGGCACTTTAAAATCATAACACTACTCCAGTTGTTTGTATACAGCAGCCCAAAATTGCTCCAGTTTACTACAGGACCAGAACATGTGTATCAAGTCTGCCTCAGGGGCGGCACACCGCGGGCAAATAGAATCCGCTCGCAACCCTATTTTATACATTAGCCAGGGTGTCTTATACACCCGATGCAATAGGAACAGCTGTGAGCACTCAAGGAAATAGCAGGTACCGCCCCTAAGACATCTTTCCACTGATCCTCCGTACCCCCACATCTTTTTCCCATTTAGCTTTGAGCCCAACGAGTGGGTCACGTATGTATTTATCCAACAATGTACTATATGCCCATGATATCAGTTTACGTGACGTTCTAGCTTGCACTACTGACTCTACCATGGACATGCCCGCTACAGTCAATGGGCCTGCCCTTTCCTGGCACTGTGCCGCATGTCGAAGCTGCAGGTACTTGTAGAACACTCTATGTGGTAGGTGAAATTCCGTTTGCAGTTGTTTAAAAGTTTTGAACTGTCCCTCCAAATATAATTGATGCTCCCTAGTTATCCCTGCCTGCTCCCAGCTCCCAAACCCCTCTAGCTGAAAGAATTCCCACAGTTTAGGGTTTATCCAAATAGGGGTATACTTCGTACAACCTGATATTCCCAGGAGATCCTTTATTGACCACCAGACTTTATGCAGCAAATATAAGGTAGGCACAACAGGGGTGCGCAACCGGCATCTATGCGACTCCAGAGCATGCAGCAAATGCTTCTCAGACACAAGATACTTAAGTATTTGCCTCCTAGAGTCCCGTTCATTACAATCATCCTCTAGATTCCACCCCTGCATCTGCTGCAATTGTGCTGCTAGAAAATACATCCACGGACTGGGCACTGCAATCCCTCCCTCCTCCTTAGGCAGCTGCAGTTTCACCAGGGCTATTCTGGCCGACTTCTTTTTCACTAAATTAGCTCTCCCTATAACAGAGAGAGGTAACTTATCCCATGTGTCTACCTTCTTCCTCATTCTATCCAGCATAGGTAGCACATTTACCTTGTTGTAATCATTCACCTCACGGGTGACCCACATACCCAGATACTTAAAGGAGTCCCCAGAAGGAACTGGAAAATTCTCCACTCCAGACCCACCCTCCTGCGGAGAAAGTAACATTAATGCCGATTTAGTCCAGTTTATTGTTAACCCAGAGAATTTGCCAAAACGTTCTATAGTCTGCATCACTTTGGTACCTGAAGCCCCTACATCATTAAGGAATAGGAGCAAATCATCAGCATAAAGTGCTAGCTTTTTTTCCTTTTCAGGATACCTAAACCCCGTAATCCCAGGATCTTGCCCAGGAACTAGACCCTTCCTACCTACATCCCCCAATCTGCCGGATGAACTGTGTGTGACCATGCGGAGACTTCCTCCCCCCTCCCAACCCCAAACTCCCTCCCAACCCAGAAACATAAAACACAGGTAGGCTCTAACTCTCTGCTGAGAGGTGAGGCACTTGATCCGTACCCAGCAAGTAGACCTGATACACCAAGAAATCAGCATAAACAGGTAAGACAGCAAGTCATAGAACCACAAGAAAGAGTCTCGTATCATATTGCACAAGAAGTGAGGAGTAATTCCTGGTCACCTCTAACCAACCAGGCCTCCCGCCATTGGAAGTGCTTAAATGTAGCTTCCCCCCTCACTCTAATATCTACTTATAGATCGGTCACTATCCCCCCATAGAGGTATCCTATAGCAGTAAAGAGAACATTTAACTCAGGCTATGGTGCCCAATTCAGAATTAGGACAGTCAGATTCTTTAACATATTTCTCCCATGAAACAGAGAGCAACTTCTTGACAACCCTGTCACCACTAACCAAGTAATAACACAGCACTCTCCCACATATTCACCGCCATAAGCAACTCAGTCCGGGACAGCTTGGCGAAGTTGGCGCTCATTCATGTCCAACCATCTCAGGGCTTCTTTCGGGGATTCCAAAAAGGTAACAGTTCCCAGCGCTGCCACTCGGCGTTTAGCCGGATAAATCATGGAGTAAGGGACTTGAAGTTGTCTCAGCCACCGCTTAACATCCATAAATGACGCCCTCCTCTTCTGGACTTCAACGGAGTAATCCGGGTATAGAGACACTCGGCTTCCATTAATCTCCAAATCCGGTTTGTCTCTAGCTTTGCGTAAGATGGCGTCCCTGTCCTTGTAATGCAGGACTTTTATCAAAACTGGCCTAGGGGGCCTGCCTGGTGGTCCCGGTCTCGTGGGGACTCGGTGCGCCCTTTCTACTGCAAATAACTTGGAGAGAACTTCGGCACCAAAGGTTTGATATAACCAGGATTCAAAAAATGCATCAGGGTTGTTGCCCTTGGCTCTCTCAGGGACCCCCACCAGCCGCACATTGTTTCTCCTCAGCCTATTCTCTAGATCATCTGTTTTAGCAAATAGAGCTGCTATATCCTGGGCTTGTTTCTGCGTTGCCGCTTGTAACGGTGGAAAGTTATCTTCAAGGCTACTCACTCTGCCACCTTCTGTATATCATGGCGAATAATTGAGATATCCTCTCTCATACCCCCTAGTTGGGAATTCAGGGTCAGCAGTGCCATGTTACACTGCTTAACTGCTGTGAACACGTCCCCAATAGTAGGAGAGTCAATAGAAGGGAGTTCATCCTCACCCACCGCCATATCTTCCTCAGCAGACAGTCCAGCTGCCTGCTCAGACCCCCCGCATGAATCCTCATTACAGGGCTCCTCCGTGGGTATATCACGTGTTGATGGCTGATCTAGAGTCGGGTGGCATCATACCTTGCTCCGGGTCCACGGTGTTGCGGGCAAAGCGCTTCAACCTGGCCACTACAGTTTTCTGCCTCTCCTCTTTATCGGCGCCATGCGCTCCGGCTCCATGCGCTCCAGCGCCATCTTGGATTTCTGAGCTCAGACCTCCATCACCCATTTTTTGGCGGTTGCGCCCTTTTGCCATAGCGTGGATCTCTCCTCCGCTTTCCACAGCTGCAGGGATGTCTCAGGGCTCTCCTAGGACAGTGAGTCCGATCTTCCAGGATCAAATGCGGGGAAATTTCAGGGGCATTGCGGCGGGAGTTCCTCACCACACGTCTGCTCACATCCCGTGCTAGGCCACGCCCCACCCCTATGCAGTATAACGTCTCCTTGTGGCTGCCCCCATACAGTATAACGTCTCCTTGTGGCTTCCCCCATGCAGTATAACGTCTCCTTGTGGCTTCCCCCATGCAGTATAACGTCTCCTTGTGGCTGCCCCCATGCAGTATAACGTCTCCTTGTGGCTGCCCCCATACAGTATAACGTCTCCTTGTGGCTGCCCCCATACAGTATAACGTCTCCTTGTGGCTGCCCCCATACAGTATAACGTCTCCTTGTGGCTGCCCCCATACAGTATAACGTCTCCATGTGGCTGCCCCCATACAGTATAACGTCTCCATGTGGCTGCCCCCATACAGTATAATGTCTCCTTGTGGCTGCCCCCATACAGTATAACATCTCCTTGTGGCTGCCCCCATAAAGTATAACGTCTCATTGTGGCTGCCCCCATACAGTATAACGTCTCCTTGTGGCTGCCCCCATACAGTATAACATCTCCTTGTGGCTGCCCCATAAGTATAACATCTCATTGTGGCTGCCCCCATACAGTATAACGTCTCATTGTGGCTGCCCCCATACAGTATAACGTCTCATTGTGGCTGCCCCCATACAGTATAACGTCTCCTTGTGGCGCCCCCATACAGTATAATGTCTCCTTGTGGCTGCCCCCATACAGTATAATGTCTCCTTGTGGCTGCCCCCATACAGTATAAAGTCTCCTTGTGGCTGCCCCCATACAGTATAACGTCTCCTGACCTTGACTCCATGCAGTATAGTGACTCCTTGTTGCCCACTGCCTGCCACCATCCCAGCCCATTAAGTATATAATATCTCCCTTTGGCCCCAAATGTTTTTTTCTTCTAAATGGAAATTTATCGTGATATATATTGTTATCGCGATAAATTTCTTAATATCGTTATCGTGGGAACATTTTTGATATCGCCCAACCCTAGGTGGCACCCTGATTTAGGGAGGAAGCTCCGAGGAAGCTAGTCTGGGAAAGATTCAGAAAGACTCATTGTGATTGGATAAATGATCATGGATGTAAAGAAGTGGTTGATACATGGATAAAGGTAGCTCGTGAGGTTGAAACTGAGGGGTGGAGAGGAGAAGTTGTGCAAGGCAGATTGTTGTATACGCAGAAACAGCAATGTGAGAAGTCTGGAGAAATGCCACCTCCATACCCCCTGGCCAGTGTCCCCACCAGAGAGTACAGTAGTGGACCAGAGGGATGGACGTGTAACGTCTGTGGAAATCAGAACCCAGACTGAACTGACACTTGTAAGGCTTGTGGGGCAGGTTGACCCCAGAAACCAGCAGGTATTTATCCTGTATTGACTAAGACTAGAATCCTACCTGCTCAGACACCCAAACCAGACACCACGGACCCATCCGCCCCTATGGCTCCCGAAACCCTAGGACCGTTTGGACAGTGTGGTTACGTTACTGTGACAGAATACCAACCTTGGAGTCCTAAAGACCTATTAGGACTGTTGACTAAACTCCCAGACCCCTGATGAGACCAATGCCCACTGCCAGGATGTTACAGCAGATTAAGGCGACATACAGAGCCACCTGGGCTGACCTGAAGGACTTGATGTTACTAAAACTAGGGAAATCACAGTATCAGGTTGTGGACCCTTTCCTGACTGAACGTAGGAGGGCATTTTTAAACTTTGTCTCTAGAAGACTGGGAAAAGAGAAGAGAACCTTATCATCAGAGGCAGAGTTTGTCTGAGTTTTCACAGAATGGGCAAAGGGAAAAGAAGTAGAGAGTTCCAGAAGTCTAAAAGACGTAGTTCAGGGACCTCAAGAGACAGTAGAGATGTATGCAGCTTGACTGCGGACCATTTGGACTGACATGGGGTGGGATCAGATTGGACTAATGGGTGAGACAGTATGGTTGTCACCCAATTATAAAAAAAAAAAACCTGCCAGAACCTCTTTTAGGGACTGACGTTTTACAAGCACTTGAAGCTCACATACACTTTGATCCCAATGGCACTACCCGTGTAGATTTTGGGGCCCCAGAAGATGTATTGTGTCCCTTAATAGCGTCACTGGCCCTGCCTGAGACTGAGCCTTCAGAATTAACTCTTGTAGACCAGGCTGTTCTTGAGGTGGTACAGGAGGATTTGTGGGCAAAATCTAACACAGACATTGGAAGACTCCCTGTGTCTCCGGCTATAGTGCATCTTAAGCCAGGATGTCAGTCCCCTCAAGTAAAGCAGTACCCCCTCAGTCATTCCCAGGAGATAGCAGTGGCCAGTCAAATTAATGATTCCTCCGAACTGCTGTATTGGTAAAAACAGTATCTCCCGATAATATTCCGCTGTTCCCAATAGAAGAAACCAGTTAAGGGACAGCCAGTCAGTTAAAGGATGGTTCATGATCTTAGAGAAGTTAACAAGGTGACAGTTTTATAAACTCCAATAGTGCCAAACTCACATAGCTTACTGTCACAAGTTCCATCCACTGCTACGTGTTTCACAGTGATAGACCTAACAGATGCCTTCTTCAGTGTCCCGCTGCATCCTGACTGTCAGTATCTGTTTGCATTTACATTTAAGGGTAACCAGTATACCTGGACTGTCCTGCTTCAGGGGGCTCAGAACTCCCCGACCATGTATACACAGGCTCTGCAATCTGTCCTTACAGGCTGGGCAACGCCCGGCTCAGTCGTCCTGGTACAATACATGGATGATTTGCTCCTGTGTGCTGAAGGCAATGAGACTTGCTGTGAAGCAACTATATCTCTTTTAACTTTCCTCCATCAGAACAGGTGTAAAGCCTCAAAGCAGAAGCTGCAGTTTTGTAAAAACAAGGTTGTATTTTTAGGACACTAGAAGCTCGCCACCTGACCCCAGAGAAGAAGGAGGCTGTTGAAAGGATACAAGTGCCCAAAGGAGCACAGAGCCTACGGGTGTTTTTGGGGTTGGTGTCATACTGTTGCCCCTGGATCAGGCATGCCTCTATGTTAATGCAGCCTCTGTATGATTGTCATCTGACCCATTTCACCTGACAGAAAAGGCAGTGAATAATTTTCATATATTGAAGCTGTGCATAACCTCAGCCACGGCCCTGGGGATTCCAAAATACGACGAGGAATTTTAGTTATTTTGCTCAGAAATGCAGGGTCACAGCACGGCTCTGTGGACTCAGACACATGGTGACTGCCAGCGGCATACTTTTCAGCCAGATTATATCCTGTCGCCAGAGGCGCCCCTCCTGTGTCAGGGTGTTAGCGGCAGTGTAGGCAATGATAGAAAAAGCTTCTGAAATAGTGTTAGACTACCCAGTGACTGTACAAACACCTCATGACATTTAGGGCATCCTGACTCAAGTCCAACCTAAGCATATTTCTATGGTTAGGAACCTTAGACTCCAGTGTGCACTCCTCATGCCCATGAACATTTCTTTCAGAAGGTGTACTACTCTGAATCCTGCTACTTTGTTACCAATCACAAATTCAGAAATGGGGGAAGGGGGCAGAGAAGGTACAGGCAGCCTCCTTTATGACATGATGGAACATGATCCCCATGACTGTGTACAATTGATGCAACAAGAAACGTCAGGATTTAATCATGTCCATGAAAACCCCCTTGATAACCCTGATTTTGAGTATTTTGTAGATGGAAGCAGATTCATGGGAGAGGACGGTGGGTTCTACACTGGATATGCAGTGGTCACACAGCATGA
This sequence comes from Rhinella marina, assembly GCA_900303285.1. NCBI lineage: Eukaryota > Metazoa > Chordata > Amphibia > Anura > Bufonidae > Rhinella > Rhinella marina. Next base: position 29,088 of record ONZH01020176.1, read on the forward strand.
GGTAGGGACAGCTGAACCACTGCCACCTCAGATATCGGCACAAGAGGTGGAGCTGAAGGCACTCACTGAGGCGTGTAAATTGGCCAAGGGGAAGAAGGTGAACATCTACATGGACTCAAGGTATGCTTTTGGTATTGCACATGACTATGGACCCATATGGTGGGCTAGAGACTTTTTAACATCAGCAGGCCAGCCAATTAAAAGACTCTGTACTTGAACTTATGAACTCTCTGTTATTACCAGAGGAGGTTTCTATTACTAAGGTAAAGGCTCATACAAGATGTACCTCGGTGGAAGTAAAAGGCAATGATCGAGCAGACAAGGCAGCCAAACAAGCTGCACTCCAGCCACTAAATGCTGACGCCACCCTGGTGAGAGCCTTGAGACCTAAGGACATTTCATTAAGTACATCTCAACGAATGCTCAAACAAGCCCCTCCTAAGGAAAAAGAACTTTGGGCAAAATAACTGACCAAACCTTGGTTTGTACAAGGATGTATGGTCTATGCATTGAACAATCCTGGTCAAGTGGTGAAGACTCCAAGCAAGCACACCCCAAGGCCATTTTACTCATTTCCGAGACTGCAGATAGACTGTATACAACTGCCTAAGGTAGGAGTATATGAGCTTGTCCTTGTGTGTGTTGATCTCTTTTTAGGGTGGCCAAAAGCCTTCCCAGTAGCAAATGCAAAGAACACAGCAAAGAAACTGGTCAGTGAACTGATGTGCGGGTATGGTGTCCCTGAAGTTATTGAATCAGACAGGGGTTCCCCAGATTAGGATTGTATTTTCCACAACAGTTGCAAATGAACAATGATAGCCTAACAAGCTACGTGTGGCCCTCACAGAGAAGCTTGAGAACACCCATAAACAAGTGTTTGCTTCCCTTCCAGATCCAGTAGAAGGAACACACAGTCTGCAACCAGGAGACTGGTGGTGATAAAAAGACATGTGAGGAAAGGTCTGGATCCCAGATTTGATGGTTCTTTCCAAGTCCTGTTGACTACTCATACAGCAGTAAAGTTTGAAGGACACACTTCTCACTGCAAGAAAGTTCCGACGCCCAAAGGATGAAGATTAGAGATGAGCGAACGTGCTCGTAACGAGCACTGTACCGCTTGGCTCCCCTGCGCTCGCATGGGCGCAGGCAGCCGCTTCCGTCGGGTGAGGAGGACGGAAGCGGCTGCCAGCGCCCATGCGAGCGCAGGGGAGCCAAGCGGTACAGTGCTCGTTACGAGCACGTTCGCTCATCTCTAATGAAGATCCTTCTGCTGACAGTGACCCTGAGCGTGTCAGCAGTATTTCGTCCACTAAATGATGAATGGGACAATGCTTTGATATGGCACCATCAGGTGCTGTTTGAAGGACTGAATAACACTGAAAAATTGAAGGACTGTTGGATCTGTACTCAAGGTCCCATGAGTTCAAGAACTATGCCTTATCTGGCAATCCCTTTCATTTTTAAATAACTTGTTTATATGTCTTGTTGGCAGTTTGTCTCACAAAGAAGACCAGATGATGAAAAGTATAAAAGTATAATAGTAGTATATGCGGTGATGAAGCTTATGTTTATGTGTGCCAACAGGTTCTGTACCAATAGGAGAAACTACCAGGATTATTGAGAAGTCTTGGGAACTGCATCGATACCTGGGAGGGAATCTGGCCTCCGGCTGGCTGTTGGGTCTTTCCCAACTGATGTACCTCTGGTTTAGGATGTCAGTTCCAAGATATCTCAAAATGGGGGAATTGTGAGGGATGAGAATCCATTTTGTATCAGGACTCCATCTTATGAACCTAAGATCAATTCTGCAAGAAGAAATAGTAGTTTTTATTATGTTTACTGGTAACTTGTTTTACAGGAAATAGCAGAACTAAATATATATGTATAATGTTTCAGACAAGTTTCACTTCACTATTAACATTCTTGAAGCAGACACCTCTGTCTGTGGTCAGGAAGAGCGGGGGATGGAAACAAATGTGTGGTTTTTGTTATTAAAAGTTCCAGGAACTATGATCTGCACTGTGGATAGACCGCCCACCCATCTATGGTTTTCATCTATAAAATGTGAGCTTATGTCTGTAATAAACAGGAGTATCTGATTTAGCTGTATTTGCCTGTGTTAGCTACCTGAGCGCTCATAAATATCATTAATTTGGGACCCCGACAATCATAGAGAAGGGGGTTTTGCCCCAACAGCTCTGCATGGAAATCTACAGTGATTAGTGCACGAGACCAGCTCATTCAGATCAAGTGGATACACAGGGTGTATCTGACCCCAGTGCGGCTGTTCCACATGCGTAGACTACCGGATCCTTCATGTTCGAGATGCGGGGAGTCGAGGGGGTCGTTATATCACATGATATAGCTTGTTCCACTTTGCAGCGGTACTGGGGTCGGATCTGCACTTTTATTAACTTGAGGTTAGGGCTCCCGGGGATCTGCTCTCCTATGGTATGCTTGCTGGGCCTCGTGTTCGACTTGGTCCCCACTAGATATGACAGACAACTGCTCCGCCTGCTAATGTTTTATGGGAGGAAGACTATTCTCATAAACTGGAAACCACCCAAGGTCCCTACTCTTAAACAGTGGGTACAGCTGATAAATGCTGACCTACAGATGTATAAGTTAACATATGCTGCCAGAGGAACCCCAGATCATTTTGAGAAGATCTGGGGTGTTTGGCTCCAAGCGCAAAACACTGTTTAGGTATTGACTTGGGTGGGGCTACGGGGTGCTCTGGTGTGTGTGTGTGCGTGCAAGTGTTAGTCTGGTGAACGCTCAATACTACCGATGGGATGCTGCCATGAAATGGACCTACTCATGCGATCTTTTTTGGACATTTCTCGTGATCGACTACCACGATACCAGGGCTATGTCTTTAATGGATGTCTAATGGTGTTGTCTTTGTTGTTTTAGAATCTTGGTTGAGATGCTTTGTATTGTAACAACTAAAATGCGGAAAAATACAAACTGTTAAAAAAAAAAAAAAAAGAGTCTGTATACGAGAAGTCACTGTGCTGGCCACACCCCCCTGCACTGCCATCTGCTGCTGTCTGCTCTCTCCCTGGCTTCTACAGGAAACTATAACCCCTTCAGCAGCACAGACTCAGGGCTAAAGACATTGCACAAGAACAGGTAGGGAGAATTTCCTGTGTGTATCAGTAGTGTCATTGTACAGCTGGGACTTGTAGTCCTACACATACAACATGCTGCTGAGTATCCCAGCAGGCAGACATATCACTACATATCAGTCAGGGTAGACTTATTCAGTCCCTTTGCAGAGCAGGGGGGAGGGGCAGAGATTGTTGTTACTGCAGGTAAACAAAAGGCCAGAAGAGAACCAGGGAAATGAGGAAATTTTTTTGCCTAAAACTTACATAGCTTAGGGCTCGTTCACACGTCGGTTATTTGATCAGTTATTTCCATCAGTTATTGTGAGCCAAAACCAGGTGCAGGTCAAAAACACAGAACAGGTGCAAATCTTTTCATTCTACCTGAACTCTGTGGAGGCTCCAATCCTAGTTTTGGCTCACAATAACTGATGAAAAAACTGATCAAATAACTGATGTGTGAAGAAGCCCTTAGTTATATATTGCTGCCCATCAGATTTACAGTGCTATATATATATATTTTTTTTTTTTATAACTCAGACAATTCCTTTAAGTCACTTTGAGGATCTTACATAGTAGAAACCACCCATAAATTATCCCCTCAAACTATTCAAAACTGATTTTAGAAATGTTGTTAAACCTTTAAGTATTCCACAGGAATTATAGCAAAATGGCGGTGAAATTTCAAAATGTAACTTATTTTTCAGATTTTCGATTTTAATCCATCTTTTCATGTAAGACATCAAGGGTTAACAACAAAACAAACCTAAATATTTAATATCCTGATTCTCCAGTTTACAGAAAAACCCCATATGTGGTCGTAAACTGCTCTATGGGTACAATGCAGAGCAAAGAAGGAAAGGAGCGCCATATGATTGGGGGTATATTTTGCTGGAATGGTCTTTGGGCGCCATGTTGCATTTGAAGACACCCTACAGTGAAAACTCCCAAAAAAGTGACCACATTTTGGAAACTACACTGCCCAAGGAGGCACTTTGACCCAACTGGTATTTCATAAAATTTGGCTGTGAAAATCAATTATATAATTCTGTCAATGTTTATAGTTAATGGGCAGTTGGGAAGTGGTTAAAGGGGTTATCCGACCCCTGAAATGTCACCCCATATGCCTGGGCCCCTCACACACAATTAACTTACTTCGCTTCCCGGCACCAGCCTCGCTTCTGAAGCCTGCACAGCCACTGCTGCATCACCCTGTTGCACGGATGAAAACATCCGGTGTCAGGGAGGGCAGCCAATAGCAGCCAGTGATGAGGACAAGTCTACCTAGCATTGCGGGATGAAGTTAGGAAGGCTCGTCCCCGTCACTGCTTGCTATTGGTTGCCCCTGCTTGCTATAGGTTGCCCCTACATTGTAAGGAGGGGGGGGGGAGAGGCATTTCAGGGGTCGGATAACCCGTTTAACATTAAAAAACAAAAAAATTTATTTTTAACACCTTGCCGACCGCCCACTGTCTTTAGACGGCGGGCGGCGCGAGTCCCCAGTCTGCAGCTGCAGAAAAGGGGTGTCAGGGAGCCCCAGGACGGACGAGCGACGGGGTTCCGGCTGTGCCCAATAGCCGGACCCCTGCTGAATGCGCCAGCATCGGTGAAAACACCGATGCCGGCGCATTAACCCTTCATGTGCCGCGGTCAGCGCTGACCGCGGCACATGAGGCGTGCGGCATGGTCCGCTGCTATTCAGGATGGCGAGCGGGGCCATCGGGTCCCCGTGCTGCTGTGACGGGGACCCGATGGCTTGGATAGCAGCCCGATGCCTTCCTTAGGCATCGTGGCTGCTATTCCTGCGTTCCTGTGCGATCCAGCCCCCTGGATCGCACAGGAAGCAGGCTGTAAGTGTATTACACTGAGTAATACACTTACAGCCAATGCATTACAATACAAAAGTATTGTAATGCATTGTAAAGGGGATCAGACCTCCAAAAGTTAAAGGGGTTGTCCAAGTTATGAAAAAATATATATAGCACTGTAAATCTGATGGGCAACAATATATAACTAAGTTCAGCAAGTTTTAGGCCAAAAAAATCTATATTTCCTCATTTCCCTGGTTCTCTTCTGGCCTTTGTTTACATGCAGTAATAACAATCTCAGCTCCTCCCCCCTTCTCTGCAAAGACAGTGAATATAAGTGCTATGAGTACATGTCTGCCTGCTGGAATACTCAGCAGCATGTTGTATGTGTAGGACTACAAGTCCCAGCTGTACAATGACACTGCTGATACACACAGGAAATTCTCCCTACCTGTTCTTGTGCAATACAATTCCTCTATAGCGCCTTGCCCAGCATTTGTCTCCTCTCACTGCTGCAGCTACTATTTGTTATAAAGCCTTGAGCCCTCAGTGTGTTCTGGCTGAAGGGGTTAATGTTTTATCTGAAGGAATCCAGGGAGAGAGAGAAGATAGCAGGAGCCCGGCAAAGAAAGGGGGCGTGGCCAGTGACGTCTCGTGTACAGACTCTTATCTGAACTCTGAGGCTTGTACACGAAACATCATAGACCAGGGAGATAAGGTGACATCACAGGTCATGTGACCCTCAGTCAACTCTGAGAAACCAGCAGCTTTAGAAACACAAAGTATATGGGAAAGTTGTTATACCTGACAAGTTAGTAACATATAAAGAACAAAAAAATAACTCGGACAACCCCTTTAAATAAAGTGGAAAATGAAAAGTTAAAAAATAAAGTAAAAATAAATAAATAATAATAATAAAAGTTAAAAAAATAATCCATTTTCAAAAAAAAGTTAAAAAAATGGTAAAAAAAAGGTGAAAAAAGAAAGGTATACATATTAGGTATCGCCGCGTCCGTATCGACCGGCTCTATAAAAATATCATGTCATCCACCTCGCCAGGTGAACGCAGTAAAAAAAAAAAAAAAAACTGTGCCAAAACAGACATTTTTTGGTCACCTTCCCTTACAAAAAGTGTAATAGCAGGCGATCAAAAAAGCGTATGTACCCCAAAATGGTACCAATCAAACCGTAATCTTGTCCCTCAAAAAATGAGACCCTAACTAAGACAATCGCCTGAAAAATAAAAAAAATATGGCTCTCAGAAAATAGCAACACAAAAAAAAGATTTTATTCTGTTCAAAAATGCATCTAATGTGTAAAACTTTCCAAAAATAAAAATGTTAGACATATTGGGTATCGCCACGTCCGTAACAACCTGCTCTATAAAAATATTACATGAGATGGCCCCCCAGGCGAATGCTGTAAAAAAATGCTAAAAAAAACTATGCCAAAACAGCTATTTATTTCACCTTGATTCACAAAAAGAGTAATACCAAGCGATCAAAAAGGCGTATTTACCCCAAAATGGTACCAATGAAAACCTCACCTCATCCTGCAAAAAATGAGCCCCTACATAAGACAATAGCTCAAAAAAATAAAAATCAATGGCTCCTGCAAACCAATCCATCAAAATCTGTGTTGTAAAATCCATATGGCACTCCTTCTGTTCTGAGTCCTGCCATGTGCCCCCACAGCAGTTTACCACCACATATGGGGTGTTGCCGTATTCAGGAGAAAATGGGTAACATATTATGGGGTGCTTTTCTCCTGTTACCCCTTATGCAAATAAAAAAAATTGGGGCTATAGCAACATTTTATTGGAAGAAATGAAACTTTTCATTTTCATAGCCAAGTGTTTACAAATTACGTAAAACGCTTAGGGGGTCAAAGTGGCCAGTACCCCCTTAATATATTCGTTGAAGGGTGTAGTTTCCAAAATGGGGTAACTTTTTGAGGGTTTCCACTGTAGGGGTACGTCAGGGTCTCTCAATTACAAAATGGTGCCTACAAACTATTTTAGCAAAATCTGCCTCCAAAATCCGTATGGCGCTCCTTCCCTTCTGACCACTGCCACAAACCCATAGAAACGTCTACCACAACATATGGGGTATTTCTGTAAACTGCAGAATCAGAGCAATATATATTGAGGTTTAGTTTGCTGTTAACCCTTTCTGTGTTGCAAGAAAAAAATTATTAACATGAATAATCTACCAAAAAAAGTGAAATTTTGAAATTTCACCTCCATTTTCCTTTAATTCTTGTGGAACACCTCAAGGGTTAACAAAGTTTGTAACAGCAGTTTTTTTATAATTTGAGGGGTGTAGTTTCTAAAATGGGGTCATTTATGGGGGGTTTCATTATGTAAGCCACTCAAAATCACTTTACATCTGAACTGGTGCTTAAAAAAAATGGTTTTGGAAAATTTGGTGAAAATTTGAAAAATGGCTTCTAAACTTCTAAGCCCTCTAACGTCCTAAAAAAGTAAAATGACATTTAGAGAAATTGAAATTTGGAAATTTGCTAATTTTTCCAAATTTTTTTTAAATTTGCTATTTTTTTATAAATAAAAATGAAATATTTTGCCACAAATTTACTACTGTCGTGAAGCACAATATGTGACGAGAAAACAATCTCAGAATGGCCTGGATAAGTAAAAGCGTTCCAAAGTTATTACCACATAAACTGACACATGTCAGATTAGCAAAAATCAGTCTGGTCACGAAGGTGCAAAATGGCCCGGTCATTAAGGGGTTAAAGATGGCACAAAGCTCAAAATATGATCAAACCATTGTGTCAAATAACAGCTGGTGTTAAAGGGGTTCTCCGAGTTATAAATATTGATGACCTATCCTCAGGATAGGTCATCAATATCAGATCGGCAGGGGTCCGACACCCGCACCCCCGCCGATCAGCTGTTTGAAGAGGAGGCGCGCGCTGCATCAGCCCTGCCTCCTCTTCACTGTTTACATGCTGGCCGACTCAGGGGTAGTGGTGAGTAGGTGTAATTACACCTCACTGCCCCATTCATTTCTATGGATAGAATCGCTTCCATAGACTTGTATGGGAGCGATTCTTCCCATAGAAATGAATGGGGCAGTTAGGTGTAATTACACCTACTCACCACTACCCCCGAGTCGGCCAGCATGTAAACAGTGAAGAGGAGGCAGCGCTGATGCGGCGCGCGCCTCCTCTTCAAACAGCTGATCGGCGGGGGTGCCGGGTGTCGGACCCCTGCCGATCTGATATTGATGACCTATCCTGAGGATAGGTCATCAATATTTATAACTCGGAGAACCCCTTTAAGCCACGCCCCAACCCACACCCCCATTTCCCCTATGTAAACTTGGGTTATTTTTTTTGTAGGGAAAGGTAGCAACCATAGCTACATTACAGGCAGATAATTATCAAAGGAGGCCATAAATTGTAGCTTGTTCAGCAGTGGAGTGCCTAGAAAGTATGGGATGTACAGAGAATGTGTAAAGAACCCATATAGTCTGCAGGAAAACCTCAAACATTCTAGGACTTCAGTGCTTAACCAGCTAGAACGGGCTGCACGGAGAAACTCAGCCAAGCCTGTGCAAGCCAGTCTCAGCCGTGAGGGCGTCCTAACGTAGCATGTGACTTGACGGCGCGCGGAGTTCGACACAATCCTCCTACCATACTCCTCACTGTACTGAAAGCGGAACCTTTGTGTTCTGCAATGTTGTGCACGGAAGGATTAGGTAAACGGACATTGCGGGAGCGATTGGATAGAGCACTAGGCGGCTAAACGGCATGGAGGAAGCACTGCAGCCTGTCTATATCTACAGCCCTGAATACGTGCAGCTCTGCGACAATGTCAACAGCAAAGTGCCGCGCCGGGTGAGCAGTACTCCATGGCCGCAGGCTGTGGATGAAGTATGGGCGCCAGGCGCCGCTGATTGTGATAGGAATCCAGCAGAAGAAGGGTGGTGGCCAGTATTTAGTACGGGGCTGTGCTCCCTGTGTGTACGGGGCAGGGGGCTGTGCTCCCTGTGTGTACGGGGCTGTGCTCCCTGTGTGTACGGGGCTGTGCTGCTCACAGAAGGGTACTCAGGCCAAAAGTATTTATCACTTAACCACTAGTTAACCCTTTCAGTACCAAGCCACTTTTCACCTTAAATCCCAGGCTGATTTTTGCTAATCTGACGTATGTGTCACTTTATGTGGTAATAACTTTGTAACGCTTTTACTTATCCAAGCCATTCTGAGATTGTTTTCTCGTCACATATTGTGCTCTGTGAAGACAGTAGTAAATTTGGGGCAAAACATTTTTATTTATAAAAAATTACCAAATTTACCAAAAATTTTGAAAAATTTTCAAATTTCAATTTCTCCACTTTAAAAATACATAGTAATACCTCCAAAAATAGTTGTTATTTTACATTCCCCATATGTCTACTTTATGTTGGCATTTTGAAAATGACATTTTAGTTTTTTGGGACGTTATGTAAGTAACTGGCTCAGTGATAGAAAACAGAGGGTGGTTATTAATGGTACATACTCAGATTGGGTCACTGTCACTAGTGGGGTACCACAGGGGTCTGTATTGGGTCCTATTCTCCAATATATTTATTAATGATATTGTAGAAGGCTTGCACAGTAAAATATCAATTTTTGCAGATGACACTAAACTGTGTAAAGTAATTAACACAGAAGAGGACAGTGCACTGCTACAGCAGGATCTGGATAGACTGGAGGCTTGGGCAGAAAAGTGGCAGATGAGGTTTAACACTGACAAATGTAAGGTTATGCATATGGGAAGGAATAATGCAAGTCACCAGTACATACTAAATGGTAAAGCATTGGGTAACTCTGACATGGAAAAGGACCTAGGAATTTTAGTGAACAGCAAACTAAGCTGCAGAAACCAGTGTCAGGCAGCTGCTGCCAAGACCAATAAGATAATGGGTTGCATCAAAAGGGGCATAGATGCCCGTGATGAGAACATAGTCCTGCCACTTTACAAATCACTATTCAGACCACATATGGAGTACTGTGTACAGTTCTGGGCTCCTGTGAACAAGGCAGACATAGCAGAGCTGGAGAGGGTTCAGGGGAGGGCAACTAAAGTAATAACTGGAATGGGTGGACTACAGTACCCAGAAAGATTATCAAAATTAGGGTTATTCACTTTAGAAAAAAGACGATTGAGGGGAGATCTAATAACTATGTATAAATATATCAGGGGTCAGTACAGAGATCTCTCCCATCATCTATTTATCCCCAGGACTGTGACTGTGACGAGGGGACATCCTCTGTGTCTGGAGGAAAGAAGGTTTGTACACAAACATAGAAGAGGATTCTTTACGGTAAGAGCAGTGAGACTATGGAACTCTCTTCCTGAGGAGGTGGTGATGGTAAGTTCACTAAAAGAGTTCAAGAAGGGCCTGGATGTATTTTTGGAGGGTAATAATATTATAGGTTATAGTTACTAGAGATGGGTCGTTGATCCAGGGAGTAATTCTGATTGCTTGATTGGAGTCGGGAAGGAATTTTTCCCCCTAAAGTGAGGAAAATTGGCTTCTACCTCACAGGGTTTTTTGCCTTCCTCTGGATCAACTTGTAGGAAAACAGGCCGTACTGGATGGACAGATGTCTTTTTTTCGGCCTTACAAACTGTTACTATGTTATAGGGCTTCGAAGTTTAGACTCAAATCTTAAAATTTTAAGATTTCCAAAACCCATTTTTTTAAGGACCAGTTCAGTTATGAAGTCACATTGTGGGGCTTATATTGTGGAAAGTCCCCATAAATCGCCCCATTTTAGAAACTACACCCTTCAAGCTATTCAAAACTGATTTTACTAACTTTGTTACTTTGTTAACCCTTTATGTGTTCCATGAGAATTGACGGAAAATTGGAGTGAAATTTCAAAATTTCACTTTTTTGAGCAGATTTTAAATTTTAATCAATTTTTCATGAAACACATCAAGGGTTAACAGCAAAACAAAACTCAAAATCTATTACCCCCGATTCTGGAGTTTACAGAAACACCCCATATGTGCACAAAAACTAATATATGGGCGCACAGCAGGCTTCAGAGTGGAAGGAGCACCATATGGCTTTTGGAGAGTGGAATTAGCTGGAATAATAATTGGGAGCTATGTCGCCCATGAAGACCCCCTGAGCTGGCCCTACAGTGGAAACCCCCCCAAAAGTGACCCCATTTTGGAAAGAGCACCCCCGTACGAACATTTTAAGTGGTGTAAGGGTACTTTTCAGCAAACTGGTGTCTCATAGAAGGCAGAAACACTTGTAAAAGCATTTCAAAGCACCCATTTGTGAACATGAAAAATTACTAGCAGACCCCAATTTTTCATATTCACAAGGAGTTAAAGGAGAAAATGCACTCCATTATGCGTTCCCCATTTTCTCCCCATTATAGCAACACCCCATATGTGCTTGTAGCCTGCTGTATGGGCGCACAGCAGGCCTCCAGAGGCAAACTGCAAAATATGGATTTTGCATGCCAGAATTAACAGACATGTCACATTTAAATAATTCCTGAGGTCCCCAGAAATTATAAACCCCAACAAGTGACCCCATTTTGGAAAGAGCACCCCTGTACGAACATTTTAAGTGGCAGAAAGAGTACTTTTTACCCAACTGGTATCTCACAGAAATGAATATGTAGTGATGGTGAAAAGTGGATATGTAAGTTATTCGGAATATATCTGAGGTGTAAAGTGAAAAAATTTACAGGGTACATCAAGGATGAAATTAATACTCCATGGAGGAGTGGTAGATTCTGAAACAATCCTTGATGCACAGGCCAGGTTTTTCAGGGCAGGTTTCGCAGTGGTAAATAGTGTCCTTCCTAATCCCCCATTTTGAACATACTCTGCATTGTTTTTAGGTCCTTCCCTTCCTCGCTGTTTGGGGGGACTTCACCAGGGAAATGTTGCCCTGGTACAACCCGGGCACCGTAACTTGCAGCAGTACTGGGGGCCTCTTCTGCTTGGTTTGGAAGAATTAGGTCCTTTATCACCACTAGAGATGAGCGAACATGCTCGTTCGAGCATTAGGGTATTCGCATATGCTCGATACTCGGACATGCATATCGCGATCCTCGAGGAAATGGCATCTTCCTCTTCCTGCATGTTAGGCGCCTTTTTTCAGCCAATCAACATGCAGGAGAGTCTTTCGTACCTTCTAGCATCACGTGGGGCCCCTACAAGTCAATAGCAGGGATTGGCTGGCCAGATCAGATGACCTGGGAATATAAGAATCTGGTCCCGCGCTGCTCGCGTCAGACGCCGTCTGCATGACATTAGGGATAGAGCTGCTGTCTATCAGGGAGAGTGCTAGGGCCTGAATTTAGATGTTGGTTGGGCAGGAATCATCCTCAAAGAACCCAACAGCCCTTCTAAGGCCTCTTTCACACGGGCGTCACGGATTAGGTCCGGATGCGTTCTGGAAAATCGGCACGCATCCGCACAACATCACTAAACAACCATGCGTTAAAAATGCATTGCACCCGCACTTGCGGATGCAATGCGATTTTCACGCAGCCCCATTCACTTCAATGGGGCCAGGGCTGCGTGCCAAACGCAGAATATAGAACATGCTGCGATTTGCAGGCAACGGCGAACTCAGGCATGAAAAAATTCGCCCATGTGAAAAGCCCCATTAAAATGAATGGGTCAGGATTCAGTGCGGGTGCAATGCGTTCGCATCACGCATTGCACCCGCGCGGAAAACTCCCCCGTGTGAAAGGGGCCTAAGGGCTTGTTAACACATCAGTTATTTGATCAGTTATTTCCATCAGTTATTGTGAGCCAAAACCAGGAGTAGAGGCTCCACAGAGATAAGTTATAATGAAAAGATCTGCACCTGTTCTGTGTTTTTGACCTGCACATGGTTTTGGCTCACAATAACTGATGGAAATAACTGATCAAAAAACTGAAGTGTGAACAAGGCCTAAGGGCTACAAGCACCTTTTTTTTTTTTTTTTTTTTTTTTTTTTTGTCTCTTCCTGGCTGCTGGTTGGGACTTGTAGTGTAGCTACCGCCATCTTGGCTGCACACTGTGCACAGCGACTGGTGGCAGACCCAAAAGAAATTGCCCAAAGTCCTCTCAGTACTCATTTTTGCTGCTGCTACTGTACCTTGGCTTGCTGGGATCTGTAGTGCAGTCTAGGGAATACGTTTTTTCTCTCATTTCTATACACTACAGTCCAGTGAAAAATGTAGTGGTTTGCGGTAAAATATCCGCCATTTAAAGACTACGTTTTTTTCTCATTTATATATACTACAGTCCAGTTAACAATTATGTAGTGTGCTGTACAGTAGCGTCAGTCTAGGGAATACGTTTTTTCTCTGTTATATATACTACAGTCCAGTGAACAATTATGTAGTGTGCTGTACAGTAGTGTCGGTCTCTAAAATAAGTATTTTCTCTCAGTTATATATACTACAGTCCAGTGAAAAATGGAGTGGTTTGCGGTACAATAGCCGCTATTTAAAGACTACGTTTTTTTTCTCATTTATATATACTACAGTCCAGTGAACAATTCTGTAGTGTGCTGTACAGCAGCGTCAGTCTATAAAATACGTATTTTCTCTCAGTTATATGTACTACAGTCCAGTGAAAAATGGAGTGGTTTGGGTTAAATTAGCCGCAGTCTAAAAATTCCTTTTTTTCTCTGTTATATATACTACAGTGCAGTGAACAATTCTGTCATGTGCGGTATAGTAGCTGCACTCTAGTGTTGACACCAACAAGTGACCAAGTTATTTGAGGTAGCAGGTGAAGCACATAAAATTTTACACTGACACAGCATGGCGGTGACACCACCAATGCCTTGGTCAGACTGAGATTGCAGTCAAATGGCTGTAGGTGAGCCTCCCAAAAATTTGTTTTGGAGTGTCTGAAGTTGACCCTCCTGTAAAATTTATTGGAGAGAGGGCCTTTAGGTGGCCCTCCGTAAACATTGTTTGTAAAGAGCGCCAGTTGGCCCTCAGAAACATTGCCTGTTGGCTCAGCGTTTGTGTGCGAAGAGGAGGAGGAGAGGAGAGGATACATAAAGAATCTTCATGTTGAGCTGCTTTCCCCCGGTGGAGATTTGGTGAAATCCAGGCTTTCTTCATTTCAATAATCATCAGCCTGTCAGCGCTGTCAGTTGACAGGCGTGTACGCTTATCAGTGATGATGCCACCAGCTGCACTGAAGACCCGCTCTGACAACACGCTAGCGGCAGGGCAGGCCAGCACCTCCAAGGCGTACAGCGCCAGTTCGGGCAACGTGTCCAGCTTTGCAACCCAGTAGTTGTATGGAGCAGAGTGATCACGCAGGACGTTGGTATGGTCAGCTAGGTACTCCCTCACCATCTTTCTGAACAGCTCCCCCTACTGGGGGACGGGTTACATAGTCTTGCTGGGGTGCCATAAAACTGGCAAAGGCCTTGGAGAGTGTTCCCCTGCCAGTGCTTGACAAGCTGCCTTGCTCCCCTCCTCTCCCCCGCTAGTTGGCCCACAGAACTATGTCCTCTGCCGCTAGCGGTGTCAGATGGGAAGGATAGTTTCAGCTTGTGCACCAGGGCCTGTTGATATTGATTCGCTCTCATACTCCTCTCCTCTACAGGAATGAGAGTGGAAAAGTTCTGCTTGTGCCGGGGGTCCAGGACGGTGAACACCCAGTAATTGGTGTTGTCAAAAATGCGAGGGTCACGGGAAAGGCAGCCTAACGTGAAGTCAGCCATGTGCACAAGAGTCCCAACACGCAAGAATTCCCTTTCCTCAATAGGCTGACTCTCCATTTCCTCCTCCTCCAACTCCTCCTCTTCAGCCCATACACGCTCAACAGATAAGGAATGAGCATAGATACCCTCTTCAGTCTTGCCAACAGTCTCCTCCTCTTCCTCCTCCTCGAATACGTGCTGAGAAATAGACCTGAGGGTGGTCTGGCTATCAAGCAACGTATCTTCTTCCCCCATCTCCTGTGACAAGCGCAAAGCCTCTGACTTCATGAGCAGTGACTTCATGAGCAGTGACTTTTTCAGCAGACAAAGCAGCGGGATGGTGACGCTGATAATGGCAGCATCGCTGCTGACCATCTGTGTTGACAAGTTGCTTAACACCTGACAGATATCAGACATCCACTCCTCATTGTAGACTTGAGGTGCTGACTAACCTGACTATCAGTTCTCGTGGAAGTTGTCATCTGGCAGTCTACAATCGCTCTGCGCTGCTGGTAAACCCTGGCTAACATGTGTAATGTGGAGTTCCATTGTTTGGGCACGTTGCACAACAGTTGGTGAGCTGTCAGTTGTAAGCGCCGTTGCACTGCCCTGAGAGTGGCAGCATCTGTGGTTGACTTGCGGAAATGCGCACAGATGCGTCGCACCTTGGTGAGCAAATCAGACAAATTGGGGTAGGTCTTGAGAAACTGCTGAACCACAAGATTGAACACGTGGGCCAGGCAGGTTTTATATGCAGTGTTTATATGGGTTGTTGTTACTTTGGGAAATAGTATTGGTGTATAATGGCACATGTGTGAGTCTGCCGAGTTGCAGAGCCGCCACCAGGTTACGTCCGTTGTCACACACAACCATGCCTGGTTTGAGTTTCACCGGCGCCAGCCAAAGATCGGTCTGCGCCGTGATGCCCTGTAACAGCTCTTGGGCTGTGTGCCTCTTGTCACCTAAGCTCAGCAGTTTCAGCACCGCCTGTTGGCGCTTACCCACGGCAGTGCTGCTGCGCCTAGAGCTACCGACTGAAGGCGCCGTGCTCACAGATTGTATTTGAGAGGAGGAGGAGGGGTTGGAGGAAGAGGCATAATAAGTCTGAGAAACAGTGACCGAGGTAGGCCCCGCAATCCTCGGTGTGGGCATTACATGAGCGGCCCCAGGGTCAGACTCAGTCCCAGCCTCCACCAAGTTAACCCAATGTCCCGTTAGGGAGATATAGTGTCCTTGCCCGCCAGCACTTGTCCACGTGTCCGTGGTTAGGTGGACCTTCTCAGTAACCGCGTTGGTCAGGGCACGGATGATGTTCTCTGACACGTGCTGGTGTAGGGCTGGGACGGCATATTGTGAAAAATAGTGGCGGTTGGGGACCAAGTACCGGGGGACAGCCACCGCCATCAGGTTGCGGAAAGCCTCAATCTCTACCAGTCTATAGCGCAGCATCTCCAGGCTCAGCATGTGGGTGGGTGGAATTGTGTTTGCGCTTGCGCTCCAATGTCTAATGCAAAGACAGCTGAAGGCGCTCGTGCCGGGGTCCTGGGCGGGGAGTTGACTCGCAAAGCCAGCATGTGATACAGGGGAAGGAGCTGTGGTGTGATCCGCAGGAGGTGAACGGCCTTGGTTCCATTGAGTCGTGTGTTTAGCACTCATATGCCTGCGCATGCTGGTAGTAGTTAGGCTGGTAGTGGTGGCTCCCCTGCTGATCCTGGTGTGGCACAAGTTGCACACCGCAGTCCGTCGGTCATCTTCACTTTCTTTAAAGAACCTCCAGACTGGCGAACATCTAGGCCACGGGAGCTTCACTCCGTGAAACAGTTGCTGATCTACTTGCTCTGGCCCTGCTTCTCCCTCTGGCCACCCCACTGCCTCTTCCAACCTGTTCTGGTGCTGCACTTGCCTCCCCCCTCAGAAGCACTGTCTTGACTAGGCTTACTAACCCAGCTCGGGTCAGTCACCTCATCATCCACCTGCTCTTCGTCCGATTCCTCACTCTGCTCCCCCCTGGGACTTACTGCCCTGACAACAATGTCAATATCTGACAACCGTGTCTCATCATCATCTGACACCTCTTGACGCACTACTTGCACTAAGTCCACACTCTCATCACCCACAGACTGCAAAAGTTCTAAATTTTGGGCATCGGGACAGAGCAACTGCTCAGGTTGCTGTTGAGCACTGGTTTGTGTCTCTGGGTAGGGTCCTGAAAAGAGTTCCTGTGAGTATGCCGGATCTGAATCCATACCTTCCTGGGGGGGGCAGGCTGGGGGGAAGGAGGTTGAGCTGGAGGAGCCAGAGGTCTACTCTCTTGGCTAGCGTGGGTGGACTGCGTGGAAGACTGGGTGGTGGATAAATTACTGGACACATTATCCGCTATCCACGTCATAACCTGTTCGCACTTTTGTGGTTTCAATAGTGGTGTACCACGTGACCCTGTAAATTGCGAGATAAAGCTAGAGAGCGAAACTCTGCGGCGTTCCACTGGTCCCTCATCAGTAGGTACTGTGTCACCCTGCCCAGGACCACGGCCTCTGCCCCCCTACATCACTTGGACGCCCACGTCCTCGTCCCTTAGCCCTTGGATTCAACATTTTGTGTAATCCCTAAACTGTAGAATTAATATCTGAGGCCAAAAACGTATTCTCTAGACTGCGGCTTGTGTACCGCACACCACACAATTTTTCACTGCACTGTAGGATATATAACTGAGAGAAAAAAATGTATATTTTGTAGACTCCGGCTAGTGTGCAGTACACGACAGAATTTTGCACTGCACTGTAGGATATATGACTGAGAGAAAAAGGTATATTTTCTAGACTCCGGCTAGTGTGCAGCACACGACAGAATTTTGCACTGCACTGTAGTATATATAACTGAGAGAAAAAACGTATATTTTCTAGACTGCGGCTACTGTACCGTACACCACAGAATTGTTCACTGAACTGTAGTCACCGCCATGCTGTCAGGCTAAATTTTTGGGTGGTTTAGCTGCTATGTTAGTCTAACCAAGCCACTCTGGGGTTCACCCCCATGCTGTAAACTGCAATCTCAGTCAAACTTTGTAATTTAGGGGTTCACCACCAAGGTGTGGCTAGACTACAATTTTAGCGGGTTCACCTGCAATCTCAGTCACAGACTGTCATTCAGGGGTGCACCACCATGCTTTTTTAAACCATTTGTTTCTGAGCGTCACCTCCAGGCTCTCACCCACGATTTTTTGGAGGCTTGCCACTGCACTGTCAGCCAAAATTGTCTTCAGGGTCACCGGCGGCCTCTCCAACAACAACTTCCAGGACGGTTACTACCAGGCCCTGGCACACAAACATTGTCTTGAGGGGCACTAAAAGGCTCTGCACCCACCCACGTGTGGAGACTAATAGGTGGGTGCAGTGTGCGTCTTAGCCCATCTGGAATTAGGAAAGCTGGACACTGTGCTTGGAGGTCTGCTGTGGACAGGGTGGGTGGGTGGTGGGTGCGTGTTTGCCCGTCTGGGATGGGGAGAGCTGGGCACTGTGCTGGGAGAACTTTGTGTACGCTGTGGACTACTGGGTGGGTGCGGAGAGGGAGACGCTTATGCCTGCGTCATGGGGCGGGGGATAGGACAGCAGTGCCAGCATGAGCAGTGGTGTCACCCGCAGGCGGTGATGGACCTTCGTTGCACCTAGTTGGGTGCTTTCCTAACATGTGCCAGTGCATGTTGCCTTGCCCATCTTAGTCTGGGTTAGCACAATTGTCTTGAGGGTCACCACCAGGCTGTTGCCCAGAATTTGGCGTAATGGTACGATTAGGCAGCCTCAGAGGCATCCATGCATTCTGCCCCTGCTGTTTCCTGTCCATTTCCGTGGTGCTTCCATAATTTTCTGAGGTTTCCAGGTTTTCACGCAACCTTCACTGTGCAGAGCTTTGGTCCCCTGCAAAAAATGCTCGAGTCTCCCATTGACTTCAATGGGGTTCGTTATTTGAAACGAGCACCTCAGCATGCGGAAAAATTTGACTCGAATAATGAGCACCCGAGCATTTTAGTGTTCGCTCATCTCTAATCGCCACCTCTTGAAATTGTAGGAATGTTCTTGTCTGGACTGTAGATCTAAATAGCACGAATGCATTGTACAGCGCCACCTGTACGAGGTGCACGGCCAGCTTTTTGTACCACACTTTTGTTTTTCGTGTGGCACTGTAGGGTTTTTGAACTTTGATCTGAAAGATCAACCCCTCCCATGTTCTTGTTGTAATCCAGAATGCAGTCTGGTTTTGGGACAGTGGTAGTGGTATCACGTACACGGGCAGGGGAGCTGGTGTTGAGGTGAATACTGGTCAGTACAAGGACGTCCCTCTTGTCCTTGTACTTAACTACCAACGTGTTCTCATTCAGGAGAGCTCTACTTCACCCTTTCTCAGTGGTTTCCCTACAAGGGATCTAGGGAGGCCTCTCTGATTTTTGCGTACTGTGCCACATGCCACAGTACGTCTGGAAGTTTGGGACTGGAACAGTGGTAGACTCGCGTAGTAATTATCCACATATAGATGGTAACCCTTATCTAGCAGTGGGTGCAGCAAGTCCCACACAATCTTCCCACTAACTCCTAGTCCGGGGGGCACTTCTGGGGATTCAATTCGGGTGTCCCTCCCTTCATAAATCCCGGAGGTACTCTCACAGAATTTATACAGTTTTATGCCATACCTTGCCTGCTTGCTGGGCAGGTACTGGCGGAATAGGGTTTCGTCTATGGAGACATTTTGTTCGGGGGTGTACACTTCTTGAAAACTTTGTATTGAAGTGACAGGACAGGTCTAATTTTGAACAGACGGTCATATGCGGGGTCATTCTGGGACATTGTGCATT
>ONZH01020177.1:0-32709 GCA_900303285.1 Rhinella marina
CAGAGCTACACTCCCTAGCTTCATGTCTCAACTTACAGGGACACATGGTAGAGGACTGTTGAAACCACAACAGTGCGAACAGATGATGTTGTGGATTGCGGACAATGCTTCAAGTAATTTGTCCACCAGTCAGTCTTCCACGCAGTCCACCCACGTTACCCAAGGGAGCACTCCTCTGGCTCCTCCACCTCAACCTCCTTCCCCTCAGTCTTCCCCCTCCCAGGAAAATTTGGAATGCGATCCGGCATACTCTGAGGAACTGTTTTCTGGACCCTTCCCAGAGTCACAAACCACTTCTCAGGTTGCTGCTGACCTCGTTCCCCATGCCCAAGTTTTCCAACTGTCGCAGTCTGTGGGTGATGACATTGTTGACTTAGTGGAAGAAGTGTGTAAAGAGGTGTCGGACAATGAGGAGACACGGTTGTCAGACAGTGGTGAAGTTGTTGTCAGGGCAGGAAGTCCGAGGGGGGAGCAGACTGAGGAATCGGAAGATGACGAGGTGACTGACCCAAGCTGGGTTGATAAGCCGAGTGAAGACAGTGCTTTTGAGGCGGAGGCGAGTGCTGCACCAGAACAGGTTGGAAGAGGCAGTGGTGTGGCCAGAGGGAGAAGCAGGGCCAGAGCTGGTGCATCAGCAGCAACAGTTTCACGTTTAGCTGTCTTTACAGCAGACACTGGAGCACAAGAGGAAATACAGAAATACAGTTCCACCCACCCACATGCCCAAGCTCTCAACGTCCACATCTCCAAATTGCTGAGCCTGGAGATGCTGCCCTATAGGCTGGTAGAGACCGAGGCCTTTCGCAACCTCATGGCGGTGGCTGCCCCTTGGTATTCGGTCCCCAGTCGCCACTATTTTTCCCGATGTGCCGTCCCATCCGTACACCAGCGCGTATCACAGAACATCATCCGAGCCCTGACCAACGCTGTTTCTGAGAAGGTCCACCTAACCACGGACATGTGGACAAGTGCTGCCGGGCAGGGGCACTATATATCACTGACGGCACATTGGGTTAACTTGGTGGAGGCTGGGACCGAGAATGACCCTGGGGCCACTCATGTACTGCCCACACCGAGGATTGCGGGGCCTACCTCGGTCACGGTCTCTCAGACGTACTATGCCTCCTCCTCCAACCCCTCCTCCTCCTCCCCCTCCTCCTCCGAATTACCATCCGTGGGCACGGCGCCTTCAGTCGGTAGCTCTAGGCGCAGCAGCAGTGCCATGGCCAAGCGCCAGCAGGCGGAGCTCAAACAGCTGAACTTAGGTGACAAAAGGCACACCGCCCAAGAGTTGTTACAGGACATCACGGAGAAGACCGATCTGTGGCTGACACCACTGAACCTCAAGTCAGGCATGGTTGTTTGTGACAACGGGCATAACCTGGTGGCGGCTCTGCAACTCGGCAGACTGACACATGGGCCATGCCTGGCCCACGTGTTCAATCTCATAGTTCAGCGGTTCCTCAAGACATACCCCAATCTGTCTGATTTGCTCACCAAGGTGCGCCGCATCTGCGCGCATTTCCGCAAGTCGACCACAGATGCTGCCACTCTCAGGGCAACGCAGCGCTGCCTACAACTGCCAGCTCACCGACTGTTGTGCGACGTGCCCACAAGATGGAATTCGACATTAAACATGTTATCCAGAGTTTACCAGCAGTGCAGAGCGATTGTAGACTGCCAGATGTCAACTTCCACCAGAACTGGTAGTCAGGTCAGACAGATTCCTCAAGTCTACAATGAGGAGTGGACGTGGATGTCTGATATCTGCCAGGTGTTGACCAACTTTGAGAAGTCAACACAGATGGTCAGCGCGATGCCGCCATTATCAGCCTCACCATCCCGCTGCTTTGCCTGTTGAAAAACTCACTGCTCAGCATGAAGTCAGAAGCTTTGCGCTTGTCACAAGAGACGGTGGAGGAAGATACGTCGCTTGATAGCCAGAGCACCCTTCGGTCTGTTTCTCAGCGCGTATCGAAAGAGGGGGATGAGGATGAGGAGGAAGAGGAGGAGAATGTTGGCTAGACAGAAGAGGGTACCAATGCTCAGTCCTTCTTAACTCTTGAGCGTGTATGGGCTGAAGAGGAGGAGGAGGAGGTAATGGAGAGTCAGGCCAGTGAGGAGAGGGAATTCTTGCGAGTTAGGACTCTGGCGCACATGGCAGACTTCATGTTAGGCTGTCTATCCTGTGACCCTCGCATTAGAAGCATTTTTTTTAATCCCGATTACTGGGTGTTCACTCTCCTGGACCCACGGTACAAGCAGAACCTTTCCACTCTCATCCCTGTAGAGGAAAGGAGTATGAGAGTGAATCAATATCAACAGGCCCTGGTGCACAAGCTGAAACAATCCTTCCCATTTGACACCGCTAGCGGCAGAGAGCGTGGTTTTGTGGGCCAAGTAGCGGGGGAGAGGAGGCGAGCAGGCAGCTTGTCCATCACTGAATGAACTGGCGATGTACGCCTTGGAGGTGCTGGCCTGCCCTGCCGCTAACGTGTTGTCAGAGCGGGTATTCAGTGCAGCTGGTGGCGTCATCAACAATAAGCATACACGCCTGTCAACTGACAGCGCTGACAGGCTGATGCTTATTAAACTGAACAAAGCCTGGATTTCACCGGAATTCAAATCTCCTCCAGGGAAAGCAGCTAAAGATTAACATTACTTATGTATCCGATTCCTCTTCTCTACTTCTCCTACTCCTCCTCCTCCTTGTCGTCTTTGTCTAACGCTGACCCAAAAAACACAATTTTTTAGAGGGCCAACTGGCACTCTTTTACCACAATTTTTCCGCAGGGCCCCCTACAGGCCCTCTCTCTAAACAATTTTTCCGGAGGTCCACCTACAGGCCCTCTCTCTAAACAATTTTTCCGGAGGTCCACCTACAGGCCCTCTCTCTAAACAATTTTTCTGGAGGTCCGCCTACAGGCCCTCTCTCCAAACAATTTTTCCGGAGGTCCCCCTACAGGCCCTCTCTCCAAACAATTTTTCCGGAGGTCCACCTACAGGCCGTCTCTCTAAACAATTTTTCCGGAGGGCCCCCTACAGGCCCTCTCTCCAAACAATTTTTCCGGAGGGCTCCCTACAGGCCCTCTCTCCAAACAATTTTTCCGCAGTGTCAACTGCAGACACTGTAAAACAATGTTTCAGGAGTGTCAAACAGATAGTCCAAAACAATTTTTCAGGAGGCGCAAGTACCGACATTTAAAAAAAAAAAAATAAAAAATTGCTGAGGGTAGACTTTATGTACTCCGAAAAGAAAAACATTTTTGGAGGCTAAACAAAAAGCCATTTCACTGCATTCTCAGTTGGACAAAGTTATTGGTGGTGTAACTGCCATGCTGTGTCAGGATAAATTTTCGGGTGCTAGACCAGCTACCGCATACTAACTCAGTCACTCTGTTGTCACCGCCGCCTTACAGGGCCACGAAAAATGCTGCTACCTCATCTAACTTGGTCACTTGTTGGTGTCACCGCCATGCTGTGTCAGGCTTATGCCCTGCATTGTGTGGCTGGGGAAAGGAGAGCAGTGCCAGCATGGGCATGGGTGATGGACCTTCGTTGCACCTAGTTGGGTGCTTCCCTAACATGTGATGGGCATGTGCCTCGCCTTTCTTGGTCTGGGTGAGCACAATTGCCATGAGGGTAACCACCAGGTTGTTGCAAGAGAATTTGGGGTAATGGTGGGATTAGGCAGCCTCAGAGGCATCCATGCATGTTGCCCCTGCTGTTTCCTGTCCATTTCCGTGGTGTTTCCATCATTTTCGGAGGTTTCCAGTTTTTCACCCAGCCTTCCCTAGGCAGAGCCTTGGTCCCCTGCAAAAATGCTCGAGTCTCCCATTGACTTCAATGGGGTTCGTTACTCGAAACGAGCACCCGAGCATCGGGAAAAGTTTGTCTCGAATACCGAGCACCCGAGCATTTTAGTGCTCGCTCATCTCTAATTATAACGTGTACATACAAATGTTTTTAGGCAATGGTCCGTGGACTACATTTTGTAATAGGGTTCACATGTGTAAGAGTTGTCATCATTAAGTGGACTTGTATCTAAATTTCAGGGAAAAATTGATTCACTGCAAACTCTGATTTCCCCGTGCTTCTTGGTAAGGAATTGATTCATTCATACTTATCTCATCTGTTTGAGAGCGAAGAGCCGGCAACCGCCATCTTGATTCAAGATCCCATGTGAAATCCCGTGAGTGGTGACCTATGACGTCACCACCACACCACAAAACCACAATCCAAAGCCTCAGGGGGCATGGTAAAATTAGTCATTCATATCCTCCTTCCTAGACTGCTGCAATATGCTTCTCTGTCGCCTCTTATCTAGCATTCTTTTAATCCACCATCAACAAATATGCTACAAATATGCTACCTGGATAATCCACCTCTCTCCTTACTACTTATCGTGATGCTACTGTAGCTCTCCATTGCCCAGTAATTCAGTTCAAAATATTTAGAACAACAAACAAGGCAATGTCCACTCCATATATCTATGACCTAATCGCTTATTGCGTAACTACATGATCTATCCTCCCAGACCTCCTTTTTGGCTCTCTTTTTGTTTGTTTCTCACACAGCTGTCTCCAAGATTTCTCTCATGCATCCCTCCCCCCATATGCTAGAACTCCCTGACGCAACACATTCAATTCTCTCCCACTATTGAAACCTTTAAAGGGGTTCTCAGGAATTAAGAAAATGAAAATACTTAAATATTACTTTATTATAAATATATTCCCAAATACCTTTCATTAGTTAAAATGGCTCTTTTGACTAGGGAGCAAATATTACGAGAAATAAAATGGACGCCGTCCTATAAGTACACACAAAACCTGTCCTAATCACACAGCAGGACAAGTTACTTCACAACTATGAACTCTATCTCTACAGAGATTCAGCTAACGTTCTTATCATCTGTATTCAGAATCACAATCCCTGACAAGTAGGAAAGAGCTGTATCAGCCTCCTCTATCTCAATGTTGTAAAGTAACTTGAAGTAACCTGTCCTGCTGTGTGATTGGGACAGGTTTTGTGTGTACTAATAGGACGGCAGACATTTTGTTTCTCCTAACGATTGCTCCCTAAACAAAATGAGCCTTTATAACTAATGAAAGGTATTTGGGAATTTATTTATAATAAAGTAATATTTAAGTATTTTTATTTTCTAAATTCCTGAGAACCCCTTTAAGGAACCTGATACTGAAAAGCTACAACCTACAATAACCCTGCTCCCATTACATTTCCATCTGAGCTGCTTCTACCCATACTTATTGTTTCCTTCCCTTCTCCATCTCTTGTAGATAGTAAGCCCTCATAAGTAGGTTTCCTCTCCTTCTGTACCAGTCTGTCACTCCATTCATAATTTTGTTTTATTGTAATATTTTTTTGTAAAGCATCCTGCTGTGGTTAGAGAGGTTATGTCAGTGATGGCGGACCTTTTAGAGACCGCGTACCCAAACTGCAACTCAAAACCCACTTATTTATCGCTACAGTAAGTGTCAACACGGCAATGTAACCTGAATTCTACAGTCCGATATTGTTTATCTTCACTGCAATTTATCATTTAGCTGTAATAGCCTGCCTACATTCAATGCGCTGCCTGTGCCGTTCATAGTGCGCCCTGCGCTGATGAATGGCAGTAAAAGGCATCTTGGTACACCATAGACTTTTTCCAGGGTGCTAGTGCCCACAGAGAGCCCTGAGTGCAACCTCTGGCACCCATGCCATAGGTTTGCCACCACTGGGCTATGTGATCAGTCATGGTCACTTTATAGTTTGTGCATCATATGTAGAGACTAGGGATGAGCGAACCTGTGGAATTTTGGGTTCGCCGGGTTGGACTTAACTTCAGGTCAAAGTTCGGATTCAGGTCCTGAATTTGACCCTGAACCCCAACCCCATTGAAGTCAACTTCACTTTACTTTAATTTATTATTTTCCATTATAACATGGTTATATCAGAAAATAATAGCAATCTTAAGACAGAATGCAAACAATATGGCCATTTAGGGGTTAAAAAAAAATCTCACTTCATCCACTTGATCACGCTGTGGCAGCTTCTTCTATCTTCACTGAAAAGCATCTGCCAAAGGTCCTGCAATATTTGTGCTGATGTCACATAGTGGGAGAACGCGGTGACCTCATCGCGCACATCGCAGGTCCTCTGGCAGGTCCTGTTCAGTGAAGATAGAAGAAGCTGCCACAGCGTGATCAAGTGGATGAAGTGGGATTTTTTTGACCCCTAAATGGCCGTATTGTTTTGCATTCTGTCTTAAGAATGCTATTATTTTCCAATATAACCATGTTATAACGCAAAATAATAAAATCACCCGAACACCGAACCCGAACCTGGACTTCAGTGAAAAAGTTTGCAGTTCCGGTTATCCCTAGTGGAGACCTATAAACCTAAAGTGTTGAAAAGACTAGAACTATAGTCCCACTATATTGGGATTTTTTATCTGTGAAGCGAATCCGAATATTAGGTGCTTCGCTTCGGCTTTGTACGCATTCGCTACGTAGTTTGTCCTATCAATTATAAGCTATTGCTATGTATAAGTTACAATTGATTTGCGATGCAGACTCCTCCCTGGTAGCTCCGCTCCCCTTCTCCAGCGCGTGAGGAAGACGAGGCAACTCAGGAAATTAAGATGGCGACACAGCGAGGTCCTGACTGGGGTGGCATGGTGTGGGGCACCGACCCCTATGAGGAGAAGGAACCGGAGGAGATCTACGTCTCTCAATATGTCCGTCAGCCTAAGAAGTCGGTGGAGGTGCCCGCTGAGGTGTTCACTCCGCTGGCTGACACGGCGGAGGCGGCAGGAGTTCCCGCTCTGCCGCGGAAGGACTACTCCCTTCTTCAAAATTCTATGGTTCCCTAGGCTGCTTTAACCAAGTTGCGCAGACGTGTGCCTCATCCCTTTTTCCCCCTTTTCAGGTTATTGGGGAGCCCCTTGAAAGATGGTTTTTTAAGGAACCTTTGCTGCTATTTTTTTACCCATTTGGATTACAATTTTACCTATGTGGATTACAAATTGCAACTGAGTTTGGGACTCTGCTCCAGTTCTATGACAAGCGTCAGAAAGAAGAAAAGAGTGGTAAATAAAGTTCCTGAATTCCACGGTTATTTTGAATATTTCTTTAATTGAAGTGAATAAAGTCACACAATTCAATAGCTCAAGCTCAAAACGTTTTCGGCTACAAGCCTTCCTCAGTGAGCTGAAAAAACATATGTGGTATTTACGATAATCCTTTATCCCAACAACACGCCAGAATATGGAAACGCTATATAGATGATGTGTTCTGCATTTGGGGAGGTGGCAGGGGCGTAACGATCGGGCCCGGTGTGAGGGGGGGCCCGCAGCCCCGCAAGTGCTTATTGCCAGTCGCACTCGGGGCTTACTTAATTTGCCACTGCGCACATCCCCAAAACCCATCCCATCCCAAACCCACCCATAAACTCTCCTCCTGGCCCTGCACCACCGGACTCACACTCACTGTCAATTCAGTCTGTGACAGCACAAGACCCGGGTCTCGCAGGATCACAGGATGAAAAGAATGATGCAGCGCCGCAGAGAGCGACACCTCACTGAAAGCCACAGCCGGCTGCGCGCGAGTACAGACCGACGAACGGAGAGTAGGTAAGTATTTTTTTTTTATGTATGTCCACAACAGCTTCCTACTGGGGAGAGGGGGCACCTTGCAGTGGTGGCATATAATTAACTACCCTGAATTCAGAAAGGGTAGTTAATTACACTGAGATGGGGGGCAAAAACTTAAATATATACAGTGACATGGGGGGCAAAAACTTAAATATATACAGTGAGATGGGGGGCAAAAAATGAAATATATACGTTGAGAGAGGGGGGCAAAAAGGTAAAAAGGGGGTGGGGGGCCCCAATCCAAAGTTTGACCTGGGGCCCTTAGAACTCTAGTTACGCCACTGGGAGGTAGCATAGAATCATTATACAGCTTTGTCAACTCCATCAACTCCATCTGGCCGGAACTTGAATTTACACTACATGCAGATAGCACTTCAATTAACTTTCTGGATACCATAATCTCCAAAGATTCTGAAGGCAATCTACACTCTGACTTATACACAAAACCAACCGATCACAACAGTCTTTTACATTTCTCTAGTTTCCACCCAAAAAGCACTAAAAGATCACTCCCCCGCTCCCAGTTTACGAGAATTGCCAGAATAGTAGATGTTACGTCTACGAAAGAGACACGGCTGAAAGAAATGAGGAAACGCTTTGAAAATCGAGGCTACCCAATGCATATAATAAGTGAGGGCCTTAAAGAAAAGATCAGGAAGGACGACACACAAAACTCTAGAATCCCTTATATTCATACTTTTCATCCATTTGCAACCAAGGTTCATCACATTCTATGTAAACACTGGCATTTCCTTCGACAGGCTTATCCACACATCAATGAATTCACATTACCCTTTTTACCTTGCAATAGACGTCCAAAAAATCTCAAGGACACTTTAGTCAGAGCCGATGAGGGATCTAATACAAAAATTCCGAGACAATTATTTCTGAGAACACAGCGAAAAGGCACGTTTCCATGTCTGCAATGCATACAGTGCTCACATGTGATCAAGGGAGATAGACTATATCACCCACATACTGGCAGGACTTACCCCATACAAGGTTTTTATACCTGTGACACCTCCAACGTTATCTATATGATCAAATGCCCATGTGGCCTACTGTACATAGGGGAAACTACACAGCAAATTTGTGATAGGATATCTAAACATCAACAACTCCACAATACGCTGCCAGAACACACTCTTCCCCATACCGGCCCACTTTATATCCAAAGGGCATAACATTTCCCAATTAAGGTTCCAAGTGATAGAACAAGTACAGAAACCCCATAGGGGTGGTGATATAGGGCGCATCCTCAAACAGAGAGAGGCATACTGGATTCACCAACTACAGACACTGGAACC
Organism: Rhinella marina; assembly: GCA_900303285.1. NCBI lineage: Eukaryota > Metazoa > Chordata > Amphibia > Anura > Bufonidae > Rhinella > Rhinella marina. The sequence goes on from ONZH01020177.1 coordinate 8,962, forward strand.
AAAAGGCTTGAACCGTGATTATGACCTAGGTAGTTTCACTTGATGTATTGGTATTTTGTCACTTTACTTGTTTTATGGTATTAATGCTTCTCCCTCTTTTCACAGAACCGCCAGTGAAATTATGGTCTCTATACTATCACAACATCCATACTCCTGGATAGTGGTAATTGACACATAGTATACACATGTAGATTTGTCTCTATGTACCGTTACTAACCAACACATGTGCTCATGCTTTATTCTTTTGCTTTATTCGCTTTTTACCACTTTTACCACTACCTGTTTGGTAATAGATCATATTGTACCAACTTACTGAGTTCTTCATTGTTTCTGATGGGGAACTATATACTCATACTAACCTTAGGACCTACATGGGGTTTGTATATGTTTTGACTAGTGTCTTAAAGATGAGCAACTACACATGCACTTTCAATTATGCATATACCGGCCCCTTATGTGACTATTGATATAAAGTATATTTATCTAACAACGATTCGCTAGCTACGCGCATTAGCGCATGCGCATAATGATAGTTAGGACAAAAGGGACCATCAAGGGCTCTCCTCTAAAGTATCCCTACGATATTGAGCCGCGCATGTGCACTCTATTGCTAGTAACATCCAACGCCATTTTGGTTATTCCTCTATAGCACGATGTTCAGGTCACTTCCGGCGCCCGCCCGCCCGCACCGGAAGTAGCCGAACCTATCATATAAAACTTCCGTGAAACACAGCATGGCAGGCGACTTCTCCTGCAGGGCTACTGCCCATTACTTACCACGCGCCCAGCTGAGGCCTCAGAGCCTTCTCAGGTCCATTAGTGGCCATACTGCAGCGCGACTCATCTATGGACAAACCGTCAGCAATCTTTACAGGTACTTTTGCTAGCCATTCCACTACTGACCATACTAACCTCTCAACCTAAGACCATCCCATATCAAACAACTATGAGGTCCTATTCTATCTCTCAAGTTAACCAGACTATTTTTTGTTGAGTTAGCTGAATGGTTCATTACTAATTACATGTCTCTGCACCTACTATGTACCCTATAGTAGGTCCATTTAGAATTGGGTTAAACACCTGATCCATTACTGCATTGTATTGTATATCTTTGATAAACTTGTTATAAATCTTGCTCTCTAGCATAACTTACCTGTATATACTCTCAAATCCTGGACTTTCTGGCCTAATATAGTGATTGTATAATAACTGATACACAGTATTGTATCCACTTATATTGACCTGTGTTAATACACCCTGTTACTCTTATGTATATATTGTCATCATTCTATGCATCACTCTGCAATTTTTCTGATATACCACATATGTTTTTTCAGCTCACTGAGGAAGGCTTGTAGCCGAAAACGTTTTGAGCTTGAGCTATTGAATTGTGTGACTTTATTCACTTCAAGTAAAGAAATATTCAAAATAACCGTGGAATTCAGTTACTTTATTTACCACTATATTCTGTGGCCTGGGAACCATTTCCTGATTATACTCTCGCCCACATTTGAGTGTGAACCAAACCATCCGAATAAGAAAGAAGAAAAGAGACTTAAACGTGTCCGTGAACAGACTAGGTAGGTGATATTTAAAACGTTTACATTATACATATAATGTATTTGCACTATATTGTTTGCACTGGATTGTTTGCACTAATGGTTTTACCTTTCAGCAACGTTTTCAAGTATGTTGCTCATTGTGTGTATTTCTTTACAGGTACCGCAATGTGTCCTCATATTCACTTTGTAGTATTGTGGATGGTTGTACTATGCACTTAGCCAGATAGACAGCACCTTACTTGTTCTACCTCAAATATACATACTGCCTCTGAGGGCGATTTTAGATCTGACCATTTACACTGGATCTGGCCCAGGGTCTGCAAGGTGTCAAAACGATGGCGCAAGCCTCGGATCACCTGCTGGATAACCTCTTTTTTATGCTGGTTCGGGTGGCGGTGTGTGCCATTGTAAATCGTAATTCTGGTGGTCCATCAGCCGAACTATGTATTTCAGCTGTGCAGCAGAGCTAAATGATGAGGATCGTCTGGATGCCATTTTCGAATATTTGCTCTGCCTCTGAGGAGTGCACGCCACGGCCTCTCGTTGTACGTGCCTGCGTATTACGTAATCCCGTACACAATAGTTCGCTTAGGATTCGTAAACTATTTGTACGCTCATGCGTACGTCTTCTAAGAAGTTGCGTACATTTTTTAACTGTACGTTCGTTATTAGTGTGCAAATGTTCACTAATAGCACATAATAACGTATATTTTGTACGCACATACAACAAATCTATTCGTCGAATATACGAATCTTAGGAAAACTTCGGCGAATGTTCGGCGAATAATTTTTTCAATGATTCGCTCATCTCTAGTCCCACTTATTTTTCACTTTTATAAATTCACATTTTGATGGCCAAAACTGAGTCTGAGATATTGTAATTGTACCACCATAGGTTAAACTTATTGGTTTATAATGTACTGACCTGCAGAGAACGGCATGAAGGCATCTTTCTTTATAAAACTTCCTTTGGAGTCAAGATCAAGAAAATGTTCTGGATAAAACTCATCAGGTTTCTCAAACTGTGTCCTGTCTCTCAATACCGAGGTCAATAACGGGATGATATAGGTCCCCTGGGGTCAAAAATTAGAATTTATAAAATAAGTATTTGTATAGAACCCTCTGTGTATTCCTGGTGACCTGCAGTTGACATACACAGTATCCATAACTTACCTTTATGTCAATCTTTTGATATTAAGAGCCCCTGAAAAATGTATTTTAATTCACACGTGTATGTAAGAATAAGTTCCAAATCGGCACTTCGTCTCTTAAAACATCATACTTTTATTTCATTCATTAAAAGGCGTAACATGGCAAATTGTGACTATTCGCCAAGTTACGCCTTTAAATGGAACACAGGCAAACACACACGAACACAGGAACTCAAACAAACCTGCAAATTAGGACACTGTTCAGACACAGACCAAGTAAAAGGCATCCAGACAAGCCATAACTTCAGTAACCCATGTGAAACTGGATACAAGAAGCATGGCACTCACTGACAGACAGGACAAACTCAAGGGCCCACTGACATAGCCAGGACCCCATGCAGATAAGGAAATAGGGAGCATAGCGAACACAAACAGACCAGCATGTGCAGACTACATAGAAACATGCCTGGATCCCATGTGGAACTGAGTGAATGGCCATCACAGACAGACGAACAAACATGAAGACCTGGTAACATGCCTAGGCTCCATGCGGAACTAGGTTCATGGAGATCATAGAGGAACATACAAAACATGAAGACATAGTAACATGCCGAACCCCATGCGGAACTGGGTGCATGGCGATCAAAGATGAGCATGCAAATTACTGAGACAAGGTAACATAGTAGAAACTCCAAGACAAACTAAAACATGGTGGCATTGTAGAAACTCCCAGACAGACTAAAACATGGTGGCATTGTAGAAACTCCAAGACAAACTAAAACATGGTGGCATTGTAGAAACTCCCAGACAGACTAGGACATGGTGGCATTGTAGAAACTCCCAGACAGACTAAAACATGGTGACATTGTAGAAACTCCCAGACAGACTAAAACATGGTGACATTGTAGAAACTCCTAGACAGACTAAAACATGGTGACATTGTAGAAACTCCCAGACAGACTAGGACATGGTGACATTGTAGAAACTCCCAGACAGACTAGGACATGGTGACATTGTAGAAACTCCCAGACAGACTAGGACATGGTGGCATTGTAGAAAGTCCCAAACAGACTAGGACATGGTGGCATTGTACAAACTCCCAGACAGACTAGGACATGGTGGCATTGTACAAACTCCCAGACAGACTAGGACATGGTGGCATTGTACAAACTCCCAGACAGACTAGGACATGGTGGCATTGTAGAAAGTCCCAGACAGACTAGGACATGGTGACATTGTAGAAACTCCCAGACAGACTAGGACATGGTGGCATTGTACAAACTCCCAGACAGACTAGGACATGGTGGCATTGTACAAACTCCCAGACAGACTAGGACATGGTGGCATTGTAGAAACTCCCAGACAGACTAAAACATGGTGACATTGTAGAAACTCCCAGACAGACTAGGACATGGTGGCATTGTAGAAACTCCCAGACAGACTAAAACATGGTGGCATTGTAGAAACTCCCAGACAGACTAGGACATGGTGGCATTGTAGAAACTCCCAGACAGACTAGGACATGGTGGCATTGTAGAAACTCCCAGACAGACTAGGACATGGTGACATTGTAGAAACTCCCAGACAGACTAGGACATGGTGGCAGGGGTGTAGCTAAAGGCTCATGGGCCCTGGTGCAAGAGTTTAACTTGGGCCCCCATTCCTTGTGGCCAGAGGCCGGGAAGCACATAGCCTTTATGCTGCCGGCAAAAACTGAAAGGCACCCCCATGCTAAATTTTTGATCAAACCCCCTTCCCTCCAGCCAGAGGAGTAACTTGACCTGCAGGAACTTTCTATAATACTGGTGTCTTCTTATGCGGCACAAGGGCCTTTGGGCCCCCTCAGGCTCCTGGGCCGGTAGTGAATGCTACCTCTGCACCCCCTATAGCTACGCCCCTGCATGGTGGCATTGTACAAACTCCCGGACAGAGAAAGAGATGAAGACAAAATATCAGGCTGACAACACAAGTCAGAGTAGAATCACAAACGCATTGGTCAGTAAAAACCCTACACACAGGATTCCTGGAGACAGACTGATCTCAGGCATAACTCACTGGTCTAAATAGCAGGGTGATTACAAAACCTGACTACCTGATATTCAGACAAACAAATTAGGGAAACATTAACCCTATGTGAACACAGAGAGCATACAAGTCACAGACACACACTAGAAGGCTGCAGCCATCCCGCAGCACCCAAGCAACCAGCATACATGGTTAATGGCCTGCAGCTGGTACACAAGAACGTAGGCAGCCAATGTCAATGAACTGCACTGTGACAAGGGCTCTGACTGTTCAGACATGAACAGAGTTAAGTTGTGCAAGAATTCAGCCAATGGCAAGTTGGGACAGATATAAGGTACCATGGGGAGGAACGGGGCTCAATTCAGATGGAAGTGCCTGGGAACCATTAATGATGGAAACCATCCCTTGAGCTCTTTCAACTAATTTACATGTGAATTAAAATATGTTTTTCAGAGGCTCAGTATATCAAAAAATGGACATTAAGATATATATGGGCTACCTTAAAGGGCAACAGGAACAGTTTTACTTGTGACTTTGTGGAGGCTGTGTACTTACATCTTCCTCTCCCATTCCCATTAATGAGAAAGAAAGGTGTAATGACACAATGCTGCTGTAGCAATCTAGGGGGAGAGCAGGGAACAGTGAAGACGATGTTGTCCTTGCATGAGCACTGTGGCCTCTTTAAACAGCTGGCTCGTGGGGTGCTTGGTGTCCAACCCTTGCCAATCTGATATTGATGACCGATCCTGAGGACAGGTCGTCAATACCTAAGTACTGCACAGCCCCTTTAAGACTGGGATTTATGTTTTTAGACCTCTCAAAGTTTGTCAGAATTAGAAAATCTCTCCCCAAAAGTTTAGGGGTGTGGTAAAATTGAAAAATCTTATTGCAAGAAGTTTGTGTGCAGCCCAAAGATTTTCCATATTGCACGTTATAACAGGGGCCATCTTCTGATGCCAGCAATGTTGGCTGGGCAATTATCACTGATGCACATTTCATATATTTTACTTACTTTAGAAATAAAATATCCTTTAAAGGTGACATCTTTGGTCGTTTCATGGCCAACACCAGTTGGAACAATGTCAGAGAACCTCTGGATTTCATGTATTACTGCATTTGTATAGGGCATCTGTCCTCGGTGGCTGTACATGGGTTGTGCAGATCCTAAGATTTGAGAAATCTCCTCCTGGACTTTTTCTAAACAAGATAACAAATAAATAGAAACAACTGAAAAGTGTCTCTCAGTGCTTTTTTATAGAGAGGATGTGAAGATTCAAATCATCATCTTCATCAATGCTTACAACCTAACCGGTGTGAGATTGTGAAGGGGTTAACTGTTGATGGGCGATATATTTCCCCTAGGTACAGCCATTTCGTATATTAAAACAGGTTTGAAGTGTGGTCGCCCATTCCACCTTCATCCACTACTGGTTTTGTGCCTTGTGCTCCAGTCACTCAGGTGCTAGGAGCCACTGATTAGGAGGCCTATAAAGCGACAGAGCTAGCAGACAGAGAGGAGGCTGAGTGCAGCTAAGACTGCTGGAAGGTTGTGGGCCTCAAATGATCTGCGTTACCTGAAAGGTAAAAACTTGGACTGTTGTTTATTTCTGTTTTTCTGCGGCTAGCAGCTAGTCGTAGGTATAGAGAGGGATTGCTATATGCTTAGTTAGTGCTCTGACAAGCAGGTTTTGTTTTGCTGCCTGAAGTTAAAGGCTGTTTGTTTTTTCCTGCTGTCATTGGACTTGTTAATAAACGCAGGCTAAAAGCTTGTTTTTGGACTAAAGCTTCCGTGTCAATGTCTCTGACTGCTGTTGCACCATTATCCCGACCTCTACTGGGCTAATCCTCCCACATATGGTGGAGGATGCGGGCAGTTTTAAAAAAACAAAAAAAAAAAGAAAAAAAAAGCAGTCTTAAAGAGACACACAGGCCCGAGGTGTTCAGCCAACCGTGAAGGCTGCAGTGCAGGCCGCATTGCAAAAGATGACACCTGCAGACGATGTGGAAGCCTATCTCATGGTTTTCGAGCGAGTGGCAGAACGAGAAAAGTTGCCAGCTGACCAGTGGGCAGACGTTGTGGCGCCATTTCTGACCGGTGAGTCGCAGAAAGCGTATTATGACCTGAGTGAGATGGATGCTCGTGATTACTCCAAGATAAAGGCGGAGATCCTGGCTCGACTAGGTGTGACCATGCAGGTGCGTGCTGGCAGAATGCGTAACTGGACTTTCTCTGAAAGAAAGTGGCTACAGCCGGAGGAGTGCACTCCAGCCCAGATGGTCGAGAGGGTCGTCCTGGATGAGTTCAACCGCTCCCTGCCTCCTAGGATACAGCGCTGGGTTGGACAAGCAGGACCTACAGATGCTGGTGAACCTGGTGGAGCGATATCGGGCTACAGAGGACCTGCTACAGAACTCTCCCGGAAGGAGCGGTGCCAGAGACAAGGCGACAAGAGGGACTGGTAAGACTGTTCCTGTTATTAAGGGAAGACAGTTCAGGTTGGGAGGTGGTTCTGAGGGGGAATCAACTGGCGGGCCACGACGGGGGTCTGGAGAATCGGCCCAGTTGTAAAGTCCGCTAGGGGGCATCATTACATCTTAGTCGTGCTAGATTATGCCTCACGATATCCTGAGGCTATACCTTTGAGGAACACCCCCTCTAAACTCACTGCTAGGGATCTTTTCCACATTTTCTCCCGAACAGGTATCCCCAAAGAGATCCTTACAGACCAGGGGACGCCCTTCATGTCTAGAGTCATGAAAGAAATGTGCAAGCTATTAAAAATTAAACAACTACGTACGTCATTGTACCACCCCCAGACTGATGGCTTGGTTGAATGATTTAACAAAACTTTGAAGGGGATGCTTAAAAGGGTGGTTAGTAAGGATGGGAAGGATTGGGATTGTTTGTTACCATATTTAATGTTCGCAATCCGTGAAGTACCCCAATCCTCCACAGGTTTCTCGCCCTTCGAGCTATTGTATGGCAGACACCCACGTGGGCTACTCAACATAGCTAAAGAAACCTGGGAACAGGAACACACCCCTTATAAAAGTGTCATAGAACACATTGCACTCATGCAGGACAGAATCGCTGCAATCATGCCCCTAGTCAAGGAACACTTACAGAGGGCCTAAGAGGGTCAAAGCCTCGTTTACAATCGGTTGGCTAAAGTAAGAACCTTTAACCAAGGCGACAGGGTGTTAGTATTAGTGCCAACCGTAGAAAGTAAGTGTCTGGCTAAATGGCAAGGGCCTTATGAGGTAATTGAGAGTGTCGGTGAAGTCAATTACAAAGTGCACCAACCAGGTAAAAGAAAGCCTCAGCAGATATACCACGTAAACTTGCTCAAACCCTGGAAGGATAGAGAGTCCCTGTCAGCTCTAGGTGTACCAAGAGGTAAGGTTCCAGAAAAGTTGGCACCGGTAGTAAGCCCACCCTGTAAGAAGGTACCAGAAGTTCGGGTTTCAGAGTCCCTATCCAAGGTACAAGTACAGGAGACAAAAGAGTTCGTCCTTAGAAACAATGACGTATTCTCAGAATTGCCCGGGCGAACCTCAGTCATTAAACATGACATTGTCACTGAGCCACATGTAAGAGTACATTTAAAACCTTACAGGGTACCAGAACCTCGCAGGCAGGCTATCTCTGAGGAGGTCAAAAAGATGTTGGACCTAGGGGTCATTGAGGAATCGAAGAGCAACTGGTATTGTCTTGATTCCTAAACCTGACGGCACATTAAGATTCTGTAATGATTTCCGGAAATTAAATGAGGTGTCAAAATTTGACTCGTACCCAATGCCACGGGTTGACGAACTGATAGAGCGACTGGGACATGCTAGGTTCTTCTCTACCTTAGACTTGACAAAAGGGTATTGGCAGGTACCACTGACTGACAGTGCTAAGGAGAAGACGGCATTTGTTACCCCTGATGGTCTATATCAATATGTTTTTCTTCCCTTTGGGCTACATGGGGCTCCTGCCACCTTTCAAAGGCTAATGGACATTATCCTTAAACCCCACCGTAGATACACATCTGCTTATCTAGATGACATTATTGTTTTCAGTGAGGACTGGGAAAGTCACTTACCAAAGGTTCAGGCGGTAATAGATTCCCTCAGGGCTGCGGGGTTGACAGCAAACCCTAAGAAATGTGCGTTCGGACTCGAAAAAGCCCGCTATCTGGGGTACACAATAGGAAGAGGTATCATAAAGCCCCAGGTTAATAAGGTAGAAGCCATCCAAAACTGGCCACGCCCCTTAACAAAGAAACAAGTGAGAGCCTTTTTAGACATTGTGGGCTATTACCACAGGTTTATCCCAAACTTTGCCACTATAGCAGCCCCTCTAAAAGATCTAACTAAGGGAAGTAAGTCTGTTATGGTCAAGTGGAGTGAAGAGGCTGAAGGGGCATTTCAAAGGTTAAAGACAGTCCTTTGTAGAGAGCCAGTACTAATCACTCCTGATTTCACCAAATAATTTGTGGTCCAGATGGATGCTTTTGATGTGGGTCTGGGGGCTGTCCTTTCCCAAGTGGTTGGAAGTGAGGAACACCCAGTCACCTATCTTAGTAGGAAGCTTACACCCACAGAGAAAAACTACAGCATTGTAGAACGGGAGTGCTTAGCGATAAAGTGGGCCCTAGAATCCCTCAGGTATTACCTGCTAGGTCGACACTTTAGGCTAGTGACAGACCACTCCCCTCTCACGTGGATGAGCCAGGCTAAAGAGAGAAATGCACGAGTCACGAGATGGTTTCTCACTTAGAAAAATTTTAAGTTCTCAGTAGAACACAGGGCTGGTAAACTGCAAGGAAACGCATATGCGTTATCCAGGACACACTCTTTGGTGGCTAAAAGTGTTCGCCCCCACAGGTTCGAACAAAGGGGGAGGGTATGTGAGATTGTGAAGGGGTTAACTGTTGACGGGCGATATATTTCCCCTAGGTACAGCCATTACGTATATTAAAACGGGTTTGAAGTGTGGTCGCCCATTCCACCTTCATCCACTACTGATTTTGTGCCTTGTGCTGCAGTCACTCAGGTGCTAGGAGCCACTGATTAGGAGGCCTTATCCTGTGCCTCCCTACCTCTCACAAAGCCCACCTGGTCTAAGTGGATGACATTTGGGAGGAGGGGTGCCAGCCTATCAGCCAATATTTTGGAATAAAGCTTTATATCCACGTTAATGAGAGATATCGGCCTATAACTCAATGCAAGAGTGAGATCTTTCCCAGGTTTGGGCAGGACACTAATATAAGCTTCAAGAGACTGAGGAGCAAAAGGGGAATCTGGGCTAATGCAGTTAAAGGATTTATTTAAGATGGGTGAGAGTTCGTCTATAAAGTATTTGTAAAAGGCAGGAGTAAACCCGTCTGGGCCCGGGCTTTTGCCCACTGGAGATGCCAAAATAGCAGCTTTGACATTGGATTCTGAAAAGTCTTTGTCCAAGTCATCACTAGCTTGTTGCAAAAGTCTCGGTAGAGCAGTCTCGGCTATATAATCCTCTATATGTTGCTTCCTAGCTGATGGAGGGCTATCAGCAAAGTGATTATGAATATTATATAGCTGGGAATAATAAGCATGAAAGGATTTGGCAATTTCCGTCGGGCTATGTACCTTAGAGCCATCAGACTTAGCAATTTTAGGTATGAATGTTTGGTTGGATCTGGGGTGAATAAAGCGGGACAACATCCTTCCACATTTATTGGAGAACTCATACATATAGCGTTTACCTTGATCCCTGAATCTTTTATATTGCTGGTCCAAGAGGGACTTCAGGGACTCCCTGGCCTTCAAAAGATCAGCATACGTAGTGGGAGATAAAGTCTGCTTGTGGGACTCCTCTAAGGAATGAATCTCTGACAGTAAGGCTACAATACAAGTAGATTTCACTTTTTTGAGTCTAGAGCCATGTTTTATGAATACACCTCTCAATACAAACTTAAAGGCCTCCCACTGGATTGGCAAAGGTGTGCTGTCGGAGGCATGTATCTGGAGAAAAGTCCGAATAGTAGACCGGACCTCAGCTATACATGCCAGGTCCCTCAGTAAGTTGTCATTCAGACGCCAGTTCTATGGCCTCCAAACAGCCTCCGGGAGCTCCATGGAGACAAAAACAGGTGCATAGTCTGACAGAATAATGTCACCAATGGAGGCCCCGGGAGACCAATCCAAAGCATGATGACTAAGAAGAAGGAAGTCTATTCTACTATAAGTATTATGAGGGACCGAGAAAAAGGAATAGTCCTTGTCCCTAGGGTGCAAAGTACGCCATACATCCACCAGCTGCATTGAAAAGATCTGTCTATGTAGCGCCCTCAACTGACGGGTATGGCTACTTACATGTCCAGAGGTGATGTCCAAAACAAAGTTAAAGTCACCACCTTCCAGCAACACCCCTTCTGCAAAATCAGATAATTTGGATAAGAACTGCTTGCATACATGCAACTGTCTCTGGTTAGGCAAATACCAATTAGCAATTGTGAATAAGGTAGAATAAATGTGGATCTTCAAAAAGATATAGTGCCCCTCCTCATCCAACCTCAGGTCCACAACCGACCCAGGAAGAGATTTATGGATAGCTACTGAAACCCCTTTAGATCTAGAGTCAGTGCTCGGACTGTGATACCACTGAGTATAGTACCGATCCCTGATTGACGGCACATGCCCTTTTTTTAAATGAGTCTCCTGTAAAAGTAAAACTTGTACTTTCTGTTTATGCATAGAGTACAAGATTTGAGATTTTTTTTTTTTGTTTGTGGGGTACTAAACCCCCTGACGTTCAAGGAGCCAAATTTAAGAACAGACATAATGTATCTATTCCAAAATTATGAAGGTCTCGGCCGAGATATGAACAGCTTGGGATGAGAGGTGGGCACAGAAGAAGGGAAAGGAGGTACAGGAAAAAAGGGGAGGAGGGGGGAAGGGGAAAAGAAGAGAAAAAAATTTTTTTTAAAGCAATAACTCAACAAAAACTTTGTTCTCTTATCTACACAATAACCCCTCCTGATAGCACTGTATTATAATTAAGCCTGAACAATAGTAAAGACCTTTAATAAATACTAAATGTGTAGGGGAATATTTATAATCTTACGTCCGTGTAGGGACATAAGCCCTAAACAAGGAACGCGCTTTCCAGGGAGAAGCACTCTTTCCCACCTGGATAGACAAGGACTAAGTGTCAGAAAACTATCCGGACTAACTGTATGAATTTGAACATATCATAACCTCATGGGTGAGCAAGGACAATGGGTAGTAAGAAGCCGGTACCTCTCTATATGCCCACCCGCCATTGCACCAATCCCACCGCCATCTATCAAAACATATAGCAGCACATTAACAGAATAATAAACTTCCTCAGCTTAACGTGTCAATGGTTTCCTCCTCAGTAGAACAGAGAAAACAGGGCGACAGAAGAAACTCCATCCCCTGAGATCCCTGTGTATAGAATCCCCACATTAAGGGGGTGATGCTATCCACCCCCTAACAGAGGCAACAGCATATCAATAACATAGAACTAGGGAGGAAAAGATAACTAAGTGCCCCCCATCCAATTTCCAGCTTGAGTCGAGTCCCTGCGGCCTGCACGATCTCCGCAGCCTTGGTTCCCTCTGGGGCAACGGAGGAGAGTCGACTGCAGGATTCTCAGGGAGGGCAGGCCACTCCGTCAGGACAACCGGTGGTAGTTCCAACGCTGACAAAAACCCTTGTAGGTCCTGGGGATGACTCAAGATGATCATGCGCCCTCCGTCTCTCACTTGGAGGCGAAACGGGAAGCCCCATGTATAAGCAATGTTCTCTTTTTGCAGCATCTGAAGGAAGGGGCGGAGTGCTTTCCGTTTGAGCAGGGTAAGGTGGGAATGATCAGCCATGAGTTGTATTGGGTAGTCAATAAACTTGATTTCTTGCATCCCCCTCGCTTTTCGCATAATGGCCTCCTTCTATTTATAATGGTGCACTCTTCATATCACATCTCTGGGACGATTGATGTCAGTGGGTCTGGGGCCCAATGAACGATGAGCTCTGTCCAATTCCAGGGGTGTATCTTCAGGGACCCCCAAAATGTCATTGAATATAGAACGCAGCGTGACCTCTAAATCGTTGGGGGGGACGGATTCCGGGAGGCCGCTTACTCTAATATTATTCTGCCTTTCCCTGTTTTCAGCGTCATCTATGTTGTCGGCGATGAACCGCAATTGAAATGAATGAGAGGCCACGGTGGCCTCAATGGAGGACTGCTGAGCCGATATAGTAGATACTGACTGTTTAATAGTGGAGACCTTGTCCCCCAATGCGGCCACTTCGGTCTGCACTACCACCAACTCCCTCTTATATGCCGATTCCAATTGGGAAACATACACCTCCATATCATCTCTAGTGGGGATAGCTTTCACATGTGTGTATAAGTCCTTCGATTCTAGCCAAGCCTGGGCCTCTGGCCCCTGTAATGGCGGCAGGCTCTGCTGTGAGGATGGGGATGCCCTCCCCAGAGAGGAGAACAAGGGTGGGGAGAGGGGTTCTGGACTTCCAGGTGAACGAGCAGGAGATTGACCCCCAAGAGCCCGAGTCCCGCTCGCTGTTCTCCAGCTGCTTTCCGCCATGTGTACAGGTGCGACGATCTCTGTACCACGTGGCAATGGCGGCGTGCAGGGTCCGACTTCCATCGTGTCTTCTGCTTGGACAGTGCTGTGGGCCTCTAGTCCTAGTTGTTCTGAGGATAGGGTCCCCTGGAACATCTTGTCTGCTGGTGAAGTAGACTCAAAGGGAAGTGCGGGTCCCCTGGGGGATAAAGGCCGCTCTGACTCCGGCGCATCCGCCATAATAAAATTCCCGCCAGGGGAGCGCTGGGAACTTTGAGTGAGAAAGCGCTCAATGCCATGAGCTATAACAGGATCTGGCTGGCTGGTCAGGTTCTGTGACATTTTCTTCCTCCTGCCAGCCATGTTGCAAGCTAGTTCAGTCCTCTGATCGTATGAAAAGCAGTCCTTGTCTAGAGCCAGGGTCGGGAGCTGAGCTGAAGTCTTCACTCCTCCATGGCCAGGCCACGCCCCATATTATTATTATTATTATTATTATTATTATTATTAACCCTTTCAGTACCGGGCCACTTTTCACCTAAAATCCCAGGCCGTTTTTTGCAAATCTGACGTGTCACTTTATGTGGTAATAACTTTGGAACGCTTTTACTTATCCAGGCCATTCTATGATTGTTTTCTCGTCACATATTGTGCTTCACGATAGTAGTAAATTTGTGGCAAAATATTTCATTTTTATTTATAAAAAAATACCAAATTTAGCAAAAATTTGGAAAAATTTGCAAATTTCAAAATTTCAGTTTATCTACTTTCAAAATACATAGTAATACCTCCAAAAATAGTTATTTTACATTCCCCATATGTATACTTTATGTTGGCATTATTTTATAAATGTCATTTTACTTTTTTGGGACGTTAGAGGGCTTTTTTCAAATTTTCAACAAAATTTCCAAAACCATTTTTTTAAGCACCAATTCAGATATAAAGTGATTTTGAGTGGCTTTCACAATGGAAACCACCATAAATGACCCCATTTTAGAAACTACACCCCTTAAATTATAAAAACTGATGTTACAAACTTTGTTAACCCTTGAGGTGTTCCACAAGAATTAATGGAAAATGGAGGTGAAATTTCAAAATTTCACTTTTTTGGTAGATTATTCATGTTAATAATTTTTTTCTTGCAAAACAGCAAGGGTTAACAGCAAACTAAACCTCAATATACATTACTCTGATTCTGCAGTTTACAGAAATACCCCATAAGTGGTGGTAAACGTCTCTATGGGTTTGTGGCAGTGGTCAGAAGGAAAGGAGCGCCATATGGATTTTGGAGGCAGATTTTGCTAGAATGGTTTTTAGGCACCATTTTGTAATTGAGAGACCCTGACATACCCCTACAGTGGAAACCCTCAAAAAGTGACCCCATTTTGGAAACTACACCCTTCCAAAGAATATATTAAGGGGGGTACTGGCCACTTTGACCCCCTAAGCGTTTTATGGAATTTGGCTGCAGAAGCTCAGGCACCAGCCCCTGTAACTACCTCAGAGGCTGCAGAAGCTCAGGCACCAACCCCTGTAACTACCTCATCTCCCCCTGTAACTACCTCATCTCCTCCTGTAACTACCTCAGTACAAACAACAGCCTCATCCCCCGAATCTCAACCTCAACCACCCCCTACTACCCCAATGGGACCACAACTGTCCATTGGACCCCAACTGCCCAAGGTAGCCTTTATCCTGGGCTACCTGAGTCAGATTTTTCTTTAATGCTACCAAGCTCCAGTACAGAGTACCAAGATATGACTAGATTAGAAAAAACCTTTGGTACACCTGCTCCACCGGCCTACTCACGACAGAAAATCAGAACTGGAGACAGCCTCCCCCACCTTCTGCCCCGACGGATTCTTCATCTGAAGAGGTAGAAGGATGGGAATGTGAGCAGTGTCAGACATGTAATCCTATGCGTAGGATCACATGCTACTACTGTGGGACCGATCGGCCAGAGTTTCCAAGGAGATGTTGGAGGTCAAATGATGATAGTGTAGATCTACCCGCAGTAAGACTTAATACTCCTCCCATTAATACATCAACCCCAGTAAGTTCAAACATTTCTGACCGAGCCACAAACCC
This sequence comes from Rhinella marina, assembly GCA_900303285.1. NCBI lineage: Eukaryota > Metazoa > Chordata > Amphibia > Anura > Bufonidae > Rhinella > Rhinella marina. The sequence goes on from ONZH01020177.1 coordinate 24,364, forward strand.
TGAGTTGAGAATGATAATTAGGAGACAAGAAGGTCAGTGGAGTACAGTAAGGGGCCGAACAGAGAGACCTGGTGTAAACCTACGATCTGAAACATGGGTATGCCGTTGCGGGCACATCCATAAACATACAGACAGTACCAGCTGTTCACAGTGTGGTGCATCAACCCCAAAGTTGCTTGTCTCAAATGTAGAAGCCTACCCGTTACTCACCCAAACCACAAGAGCGTTTGATGCTCTAGGACAGCCTGGACCAGCCACTCAACAAATTGAGTGGTATAAACCCTGGACCCAGGCAGAGCAACTTGTAATGGTGGACAAGCTGCCTGATCCCTACAAGGTTCCAAATGGATTCTATAAGGGATTAACAAGGATAAAACGAAATTATGATGCTGTCTGGGATGATTTGAGTTCACTTTGTTCCACTGCAGCAGGAGCTCCTTTTGTGGAGAAAATAAAAAGGGTGCCACAGGGCGAAGGGATAGAGCCAGTACCAGAGGGAGACAATACGAGGATAAAGAAATCCGGAGAGACATTTTTAAAAAGACTCAAAGTAGTCACCAAGGAATTAAGTGATAAATTGGGTATGGGCTTACCAGAGGCTTATCAAGGCCCTGATGAAACTGTTGATAAATATCATACCAGGCTGGTAAATATATTTACAGATCAAGATTTTGATGTGAACACTTCAGGGGCAGGGATAGTCGAATATTTCGAACTTGTTTTATCATTGGGTTAAGGGAAGAGTTAAAAACCGAATTGATGAAGATCCGCCCAGAATGCATGCACACTGACATTGATAAGACCCTTGTAGTAGTCCGTTCCATTGAAGAACAGTTTGTCAAAAGAAAGAAGAAGCAGGCAGCGAAGCAGACAGTGCTGCCCGTAGTTGTGACGGGTTTTGTAGACCAACCAAGGGGAACAAACAGGGAAGGTATGATGGGTATTCAAGGAAGAAGGGATAATAGATCAAACAATTATGAGGAAAGGAGAAAATCAGATGCTAACTCTGAAGAGTACAGACGAAAAGGATTGTGTTTTGGATGTGGAGGGCGGGGACACATAAAAAGAGAAAACTGAGTAATCAGATGAATCCCCAGCGTACCCAAGCTCATATGGCTTCGCTGGAGCAATCATTTGATGACTAGGAATTAGGCAGCCCCCGAGAGAACAAAACCATGGTAGTCAATCTACCACCCCATCCAGGTCCAAAGGCATACATAAAGATGACACTACCTGATGGGAATGATGTTAAATGCCCAAGACATATCCAAAGGTTATTTGAGCACTGACCAGGTGACGGGAGTGGGGTTAGGAGGAAAACCATGTGTTTTAAAGGAAACAAAACCATTAAGGGTACGACTTGCTGATACTACGGATGTATGTATGCAATTGTTAGTATCTGAAAGATGCCCTGTGAATTTACTCGGAGCCGACATACTCAATGCCATCAATGCGGTTATCAGATTTGGTAAAAAAGGGGTATCGGTAACAGGGCCCCTTATGGAACCTATTTTGGCCGTGCTCAGTGCATTTGTAAATCCTCTCAATGCACATACAAGGGAAAGTCCTATGCTGGACCCTGAGGTTGATGCCATGTTATCTACAGTCCCTTTAGAGCTCTGGGTGAGAAATAAGACTGATGTGGGGTTCATTCGAGTCACACCAGTGAAAATCAGACTTAAACCCGGATCAGTACCTGTAAAAATGAAACAATATCCATTAAACAAGGACCAAACCATTGCAATATCCGTACAATTGAATGAGTACCTCAAAATGGGTGTGATAAGGGAATGCCGATCCCCTTATAATACGCCTCTTTTCCCGTAAAGAAAAAGCCAGAACCGGGTAAGCCCCAAGCGTATCGGATGATACATGACTTGAGGGAAGTAAATAAATTAATGATAATTAACACCCCCATTGTTCCAAACCCTCACACTTTGTTGAATCAGATTCCTCCCATGTCACAGTACTTCACAGTCATTGACTTAGCAAATGCATTTTTCTCAGTCCCAGTGGATGAAATGGGAAGCAATGGGAAGCAATATTGCTGGAGAAGATTACCACAGGGAGGGGCCACATCCCCTTCTGAATTTTCAGAAGCCATGGCAAGAGTCCTGCTGTCTTGGCACCCTACGGACGAGGATACTCAACTACTACAGTATGTTGATGATCTTCTTCTTTGTACAAGAAACAAAGCAACATGTCTTAAGGAGACACACTCCCTCCTACTGTTCTTACAAGTGCAGGGATGTAAGGTCTCAAAACACAAGTTGCAGGTTGCCAGACTGAAGGTAGTATTCTTGGGCCATTGCATATCACAACAAACAAAACACATAACATCAGACAGGAAAGAAGCTGTTGCCGCACTTGCTGAACCTGTTTCTGTTCGAGAATTGAGAACATTTGTAGGTTTGGTCAGTTATGTCAGAGAGTGGATTCCCTCTGCATCAACACTCATGCAGCCACTTTTTGATGTGCTGGCCAGTTGCAACAAGGGACAAGTGTATGTTCTCACAAGGGAAGCAAAAGAGGGGTTCAGGGATCTGAAGCAAGCAATAATATCCGCCCCCTGTTTAGGAATCCCAAATTATGACATTGATTTTAACCTTTTCTGTCATGAGAGTGCTGGGCATGCCAAGGGGGTATTAACCCAATCACATGGCGACAGACATCGGCTTCTGGGGTACTACTCTGCTCAGTTGGATGTAGTAGCCCGTGGTGCCCCCTCATGTGTAAAAGCAGTGGCCGCCTGTGCGCTTCTGACAGGAAAGGTGTCTGACATAGTTCTGGATCACACTTTAATCATCTACGTCCCTCATGCAGTCCAAGAATTGTTGTCACAAGCAAAAGTCACTGATTCTCGATATGCTTTTGGCATAGCAAATGATTATGGGCCTATCTGGAAGATCAGGGACTTTGTTGGGTCTTCGGGCAAACCTATTAAAAATGCAGAATCTGTTGCACGGTTGTTCAGAGCACTAACACTGCCAAAGATGGTGGCCATAGTCAAGGTACAGGCCCATACCAAAGAACAAACAAAGGAGGCAGAAGGAAATCGTAGGGCAGATGCTGCCGCAAAGCAGGCTGCTCTGTTGCCCCTTAGTACTGGATATGCGGTGGACATAGTCCCACCAGGAGGAGAGATTAATTCAGATCTCCTCCTCAAACTACAGGAGCAAGCTCCTGCATCGGAAAAAGAAGACTGGGAAAGAAGAAAAGCTGAGAAGAATCAGGAAGGTCTGTAGGCCATAGATGCTAAACTTTGCCTTCCCAGAGTGCTGTATCCTATGCTGTGCACATTGTCACATGGTCCTACTCATCAATCCAAGGAAGCAATGGTGAGTCTGGTAAATCAGGGATGGGTTGCCCCGGGGTTCAACAATGCTGCATCAAAATTCATCCAGTGGTGCATGATCTGTGCATGCCATAATGTGGGGAGAACAGTCAAGGTGCCCATGAAATGCACTCCAAGGCCATTATACCCGTTTCAAAGACTGCAAATTGATTTTATACAGCTTCCAAGGGTGGGAACATATGAGAATGTACTGGTGTGTGTGGACCTCTTCTCAGGATGGCCTGAAGCCTGGCCCACTGCCAAGGCAAATGCAAAATCAGTGGCAAAGAAAATACTATCTGAAGTGGTGTGCAGATATGGAGTTCCTGAGGTAATTGAAAGTGACAGGGGAACTCATTTCACTTCAGAGGTATTACAAGAAATACTCTGTGCTTTGGGGGTGGAGCAAGCGTTTCACACGCCCCATCGACCCCAAAGCAGCGGAAAAGTCGAAAGAATGAACGGGACGTTGAAGCTTTAAATTCAAAAGGATATGGCAGAGACAGGCTAACCATGGACAGATTGCCTGGCCATAGCTTTGTACACTATCAGAACAACTCCTCATAGGAAGACAAAATTGAGTCCTTATGAGGTGTTGTTTGGTACAGCACCAAAACAGGTCTATACTTTCCACAGCAGCTCCAACATTTGCATTCTGACTTAACCCAATATATGGGAGCTTTGCAAAAACGGTTACAGTTAACTCATGATCGTGTTTATAGTTCCATTCCAGATCCCTCCTCAATAGAAGGGACACATAACCTGAAGCCCGGAGACTGGGTCACTGTAAAGAGGCATGTGAGGAGGGCATTGGAACCCCGATTTGACGGTCCTTTCCAAGTTCAGCTGACAACACCCACATCTGTCAAACTGGGAGGAAGGCCTACTTGGATTCACGCCTCACATTGCAAAAGGCTCTACAAGGCATAATGCTGGGAAAGTATTTCATACTGATTCTACTGTCTGAAGGTGTTTATGTTGCAACAGATACAGATCATGACAACTGGGAAAATAAGTTTATTAAATACCACAAGCTAGTAGCACAATTCAAGAATCTATCTGACTGCTGGATATGCAGTCATTCACTGGTATCGGCAAATGCTATGCCATATGTTGCTAAACCTCTCTCAGAAGATGAGGTAATAGGTCTTCCCTGCTGGGATTTGCCCCCACTGAGCTTACACTCCCCTCATAAGGAAACAGCAGTGGCATTACCCATTATTGGATGGGTAAGTATCCATGGTGGCAGGTGAACATCACTACAAGAATAGAACATGGTTCAGTTATGATAGAAAAGACACCGAGTGGGGAAGCCAACCGGTGGCCACAGTTGGAGATGGGGGAAATACCTGATCTTGAGTTGAAGGTGAGCTTTCTAGTCAAACATTAATCATGACGCTAAGGCAAAATACTACCTAACCAGGGTTTTATATGACCCCAGTTGGAATCATACAGTTATGTTCTCATCAGGCAATAAGAACCTTTGTGGTGAATTGAGAGCCTATTATAGAGCTGATGACCCACCGTAGATATAGATGAGGAAATAGAAGGAATCAAGGGGATGGAGCAGCTGACATGAGCATAGACCCCAAACGGCAGCACACTGATCATAAAATTTGTGGTCCCCTAATGTATTATCCACTTCATTCACAAGCGATGCCAGATTAGACTCTTGGTGCATATTTGATGAAACTACAACGCTAATTTCCATTGTTGATGCACTGATTCGAAAGAATCAGTTTATGTTACCCAGGGATGTCTATCTGGTTTGTGGAGGTAATGCTTTCAAATGGCTCCCACAAGGTGCTGGAGGCACCTGTACACTAGCACGGTTTAGAACCTGCAACCTGGGTGTGGAAGCCAGAAGATATTCCATATCAGTATTTACCCGGACATATGTTGGTAAGGAGGAGGAGAGAAGTATTTGTTATGCCAACCATGCCACCTCCCCCTCCCTACAAGCGCCCAAGCACATTAGTACACTCCCAACCCTCAACAGTTGAACAGGTAGGCATGTATTTCCCATGGATGAGTACATATTTCTTGTCATCAGGAATATTAAGAAATGCTCACCAAATAGAGGATCTTCGGGATTTATTTGACAATATCACTGATTATCTATTTGATGCTGTGGAAATTAATTCAATATATCTCCGACAACTGGTGATAGTCACTAATCAACATGCCATGGTACTGGACTATCTTACAGCAGCTCAAGGGGGATTGTGTCAAATAATAGGAACTGTATGTTGTCATTATATTGATCCTTCAGGATTACTTAGAGTGACACATGATTTGAAGCAGGCCAAAAACCTAAAGGAGGGGTTCCGAACTGCAAACCAGGTTCCACCAGATGTAGGGTTACCTGATTGGATATCATGGATCAACCCACTGAATTGTTTTAAAGGAATTGGAGGTTGTTTTTCTGGGTTGTTTCACCTATTGCTGCAAGGATGCTTCCTCATTTTGATAGTTTTCCTGGTAATCAAACTGTGTGTGTTATCAATCAAAAGGATACTAAAGGTCTAATTGTCTTCAGGAAGTCTAAAGCTGCTAATTTGAAAATAACTCCATGAATTCCTCCACACAAGTTATGGTGATGATGCCCCCTCTTGCTGCTCCTGATGTTACTACAACCCCTGATGAAGGATTTGATCAGAAATACAAGTGTGAGCAGTGTGGAAAACAAGCAGTGGAAAATCTGGCCGACTGCATCTATTGTGGGACCCCATTGTAAAGAAAATATACTAAGGACTTATTTACACGAATATATATATATAACGGACTCAATTACTCGAACTAATACAAGATATATATATGTCCAGAAACTTTCATAGAGATCCCCCTCTCTGTGTGGTTGCATAGGCTGTGCAAATCTGAAAATGGGGGATGAAAGGAGAAGACTGTCTGGATGGATGCTGGTCATCCCACAATCTATGAGAATTAGTATTCTCATACTTTGTGTAGGAAGGATGGTTCTTCACAATACGCCTTATCGATGGATCAGGGAGTGTAGGGAGTTTGGTTTGTACAGCCCGTGAAATCATAATAAAAAGAGGGGAGTAATGTGAGAGTAATGGTCAATGCATAATCTCATTTAATGGTATAAACTTTGTGACAAACAATGGTCAACCAAATTAGAACACAGGGCCTCAGATGGTATGTAGGAGTACAAGGATACTCTATTGAAACTCAAGGGTGACAAGAAGAAGTGTGGTCGGGAGTAAACCTAAGACCATGAGAACTGCAGATGTCGCAATTAATGTTGTTATTTTTCACGAAATGTTCTATAATTCTGGGAAATTCTAAATGTGATTTTTTTTTTTTTTGGTACTTTCCTAGGTCAAAAACATACATCAATCCTGTGGCCAATATTTTGACAGATAAACTTTTACCTAGATATGAGTATACTAAGTTTGTCAGCATAAATGTCATGTGAAATGATTTGTAACCCTTTGCTTAATTTTATCAAATGTAGCGTCATTTAATCCGCCTATCTAATCTTATATTCATGTGGTATAAATAAAGGTAGTCCTGGGGACCCACCCCAGACTTTCTTGGGTAGAGCTGTTGTCTCTGTCTAAGTTCTTCTCCGGCCGTAATAACTGACTGAAATCTGCCGGAATCCTGAACTACTCCGACAAAGAATATATTAAGGGGGGTACTGGCCACATTGACCCCCTAAGCGTTTTATGGAATTTGGAAACACTTGGCTGTGAAAATGAAAAGTTTCATTTCTTCCAATAAAAATGTTGCTTTAGCCCCAAATTTTTCATATTCACAAGGGGTAACAGGAGAAAGCACACCTATTTGTTCCCCATTTTCTCCTGAATATGGCAACACCCCATATGTGGGTGGTAAACTGCTGTGGGGGTACATGGCAGGACTCAGAACAGAAGGAGCGACATATGGATTTTACAGCACAGATTTTTGATGGAATGGTTTGCGGGAGCCATTGATTTTTATTTTTTTGAGTTATTGTCTTATGGGGGGGCTAATTTTTTGCGGGACGAGGTGACGTTTTCATTGGTACCATTTTGGGGTACATAAGACTTTTTGATCGCCTGCTATTACACTTTTTGTGAGGAAAGGTGAAAAAAAATGGCTGTTATGGCATAGTTTTTTAAAAAAAAATTTTTACAGCATTCACCTGGGGGGCCATCTCATGTAATATTTTTATAGAGCAGGTTGTTACGGACGCGGCGATACCCAATATGTCAAACATTTTTATTTTTGGAAAGTTTTACACATTAGATGCATTTTTGAACAGAATAAATCTTTTTTTTTGTGTTGCCATTTTCAAAGAGCCATATTTTTTTAATTTTTCAGGCGATTGTCTCAGGTAGGGTAACGTTTTTGCAGGACAAGATGACGGTTTGATTGGTACCATTTTGAGGTAAATACGCCTTTTTGATCGCCTGCTGTTACACTTTTTGTGAGGGAAGAGGGGAAAAAATGGTTGTTTTGGCATAGTTTTTTTTTTATTTTTTGCAGCATTCACCCGGGGGGCCATCTCATGTAATATTTTTATAGAGCAGGTTGTTACGGACGCGATGATACCCAATATGTGTAACTTTTTTATTTTTGGAAAGTTTTACACATTAGATGCATTTTAGAACAGAATAAAATCTTTTTTTTTTTTGTGTTGCCATTTTCAAAGAGCTATATTTTTTTAAGTTTTCAGGCGATTGTCTCAGGTAGGGTATCGTTTTTGCAGGACAAGATGACGGTTTGATTGGTACCATTTTGGGGTAAATACGCCTGTTTGATCACCTGCTATTACACTTTTTGTAAGAGAAGGTGAACCAAAAAAATGTCTGTTTTGGCACTTTTTTTTTTTTTTTTTTTACTGCGTTCACCTGGCGGGGTGTATGACGTGATATTTTTATAGAGACGGTCGATACGGACCCGGCAATACCTAATATGTTTATCTTTCTTTTTTTTAGCTTTTTTTTACAATTTTTTTTTTTTTTTTTTTTTTTTTTTGAAAATGGCTTTTTTTTACTTGAAAC
>ONZH01020178.1:0-34821 GCA_900303285.1 Rhinella marina
GGTGCTCAGGTCGCACAGCAGTCGGTGAGCTGGCAGAGCAAGCGCTGCTGCAGCGTTGCCAGACCAGCGGAAGCTGTAGGTGACTTTTGGAAATGGGCACACAGGTGGCGCACCTTCACCAGTAGCTCAGGAAAATTGGGGTAGGTTTTGAGAAACCGCTGAACCACTAAGTTGAAGACGTGGGCCGGGCATGGTATGTGTGTGAGCTCCAAAGCTGCCACCAAGTTGCGGCGGTTATCAGACACAACCATGCCTGGCTATAGGTTGAGTGGTGACAGCCACAGCTCAGCCTGGTCCTTTATGCCCTGCCACTGCTCTGCGGCGGTGTGCTGCTAAGAAAATAAGTTTCAGCACAGCCTGTTGCCGCTTCTCGACTGCTGTGCTACACTTCTTCCAGCTACTGACTGATGGCTGACTGGTGCTGCAAGATGAGAATTCGGAGGTGGAAGTTGAGGAGGAGGTGGAGGAAGAGAAGGAGGGGTTGCAGCCGCTACTGTAGGTGGTGGCAGAAATCCAAATGGAAGTAGAGCCCACAATCCTTGGCGTCGGTAGCACCTGTGCCATCCCGGGGTACGACTCGCTCCCAGCCTCCACAGCGTTCACCCAGTGTGTCGTCAGGGAAATGTAGCGTCCCTGGTCAAAAGCACTTGTCCATGTGTCAGTCGTTAAGTGGACCTTCCCAGTAACTGCGTTGGTCAGGGCACGGGTTATGTTTCGGGACACATGCTACTGTAAGGCAGGGACAGCACACCAAGAAAAATAGTGGCGTCTGGGGACTCTGTAATTAGGAACAGCCGCCTCAACGGCAACATTTCCGGGGCCAGCAATTTGGAAAGTTGTGCGTTTAGTGCTATGGCCTGTGTGTGGGTGGCTGGGAATTTGCGCTTGCGTTCAAATGCATGGGGTAAGGACATCTGTACACTGCGCTGGGACACAGAAGTGGAAATGCTTGCTGATGGTGCTTGCGAAGGTCCAGGTGCAGGGCAGGACAGCATGTAACATAGGGAATGCGGAGGCAGTGGTGTGACCCGCAGACACCAATCGTGGACCCAGGCGTTCAGCCCACCTATTAGGGTGTCTTGCTGCCATGTGGCGTATGATGCTGGTGGTGGTCAGATTGCTAGTGTTCACGCCCCTGCTCATTTTGGTACGGTAGAGGTTGAAAATTACAATTCTTTTTATCGTCAGCACTTTCCTCAAAAAAGCACCAGACTGCAGAATACCTACCCCTTGGCAAGGGAGATTGCCGCAAGGGGTGCTCCGGGGAACAGTTGTGGGCCTGTTTGGTGTGGCCTGCCTTCCCCCTTTTGCCACCCCACTGCCTCTTCCAGCCTGTTGCAGTGCTGCGGATCCCTCCCCCTCTATACTGCTGTCCTCGCTCGGCTTGCCACCTTCCCAGGTTGGGTCAGCGATTTCATCGTCCACCACCTCCTCTTCCACTTCCTCACTCTGGTCCTCCTACTGACATGTTGACCTTGAGTGCTGCTGACACTCAAAAACATTAGGGGTGAGGGTCTGCTGCTGATCGACCCTCTAAAACATTAGGGGCGAGTGTCTGCTGCTGATCTGACCATCTAAAACATTAGGGGCGAGGGCCTGCTGCTGATCTGACTGTGTAAAACGTTAAGGGGGAGTGCCTGCTGCTGATCTGACCGTCTAAAATATTAGGAGTGAGTGCCTGCTGCTGATCTGACCGTCTAAAACATTAGGGGCGAGGGCCTGCTGCTGATCTGACTGTGTAAAACATTAAGGGGGAGTGCCTGCTGCTGATCTGACCATCTAAAACATTAGGACGAGGGCCTGCTGCTAATCTGAGCTTCTAAAATATTAGGGGCGAGTGCCTGCTGCTGATCTGACCGTCACATGCCCTCGCCCCTAATGTTATACATGGTCAAAACAGCAGCAGGCACTCGCCCCTAATGTTTTAGGGGGTCAGCTCAGCAGCAGACCCTCACCCCTAATGTTTTTGAGTGTCAGCAGTAGGCCATCAATCATAATTTTTCAATGGTGTGTCTGATGTCCTCCTTTATGTCTAATAAAGGGTGTATTGGAATGCCTGTTCCTTGTCATTTTTGGTAGCCCTTTCACTTAGTGCATAGGCTTTATGAGTGTAGGAGTCCCACGACATGAACAATTGTACCACAATGTGAATGAGGCCCTCCTTTATGTGATATACCGGTTCTATCGGAGTGTCTCTTCCTTGTAATTTTTGGCAGCACTTGCACTTTATATACAAGTAAATGTGTGTTTCCTAACAATTTTTCATCTAAAATCAATTTTATCTTCGGTTTTGGGCGTATTATTGTCATTCTGTAAAAGTGGCATAATACTCGGACAACATCGTTAACAGCAGCGACTTTGGAGTCCAAGATGCATCCAGACATTCTCCCCATGCTGTTCCCAAACCATTTCAGTGGTGTGTCCATCATTTGACCTTTTCCTATGAACCAGACACCCTCCCCTCTTCAGAGCAGGGTGTGCCTGGTTTAGTGCTCTGGTTCTCCCATTGACTTCCATTGTGCTCGGGTGCTCTGTAGAGCACTCGAGCACCACCCAGTGTTCTACCCGAGCACCCGAGCACTTTGGTGCTCGATCAACACTAATAATAATATGTTGTTTTCCTTAGATTATCCAAATTAATTAATAAACAAAGAGCTGCTCATCATCTCCCTGACACCTTGATTTCTTCTTCCACACTTACAAGCATTCCAAGGTTATAACATATTATATGTCTTTGGTTCAGTTCACAAGGCTGATCTTTACCTTACCTCTAACCTGAAGTAAAATCATAGGCATGGGCCTTAAATGGAAGAAGTAATTGCTTGATAACTCTTTAAAGTGCCATGCAGCTGCTGATATGTGTTTGTGCTGGCATTGCAAAGCAGAGCCATGGGAATAGGGAATCTGATTTCAGAGAAACAGGAGCCAGCTTCAAAGAACATAGCAACTCCTCCAGCTGATAGAACTTTTACTGAAAGAAAACAAGAACTGTGTAAAGAACACACCAGCAATATCTCCTATTACCCCTCTGCAATCCTTCTCCAAACTTTCCTCACATTTATCTGATTAGCCATTTCCTCCTTTAAAGTCTCTCCTGTGGTGGTTTTATTTTTTTTTGTTGGTTTAGGTGTGTGATTGTAGAATTTAACCTAAGACCATGTCATTTCAGTCTAAGCAGTCGTGTATTAGCTATTTAAGCGTGGCAAATATCTCTAATAATTGACATGTTCTTTCACTAAATGATTAGCCTATGAGCAATATAGATCAGCAAGATGGTTTCTAAGCAATAAATGGCAATATCCTTTTGATTAGTAGTGCATACAATTATAATCACTCATAATAAACCCTAGATCCAGTCTGCATGTTTCCAAGACTAAAAGTAACATAAATGAGAAGTTAAATACAGTATATTAGTCACAATGCCAAATCCTTTCAAGTAATACAATCGCTCAAACAGAACCTGTCACCATGAAAATACAGTATAATCTGAAGGCAGCATCTTATAGAACAGAAGGAGGTGAGCAGACTGAATTTTCTGGAAAACGATTCCACAAAAATGTCTTCTCTGCGTTTAGGAGTCATGTGGGCAGACTTAGTCAGTGATAGACACCTATGTATGGTTACACAAGCAAAGCTGTCAATCACAGATTAGGACTGCCCACTGGACTCCTAAAATCAAAATGAGCAGAGCTTGAAATAAATATAAAAAAAGTTTTACTGAATAATTTCCCATAAAACTATATACAATCTGCTCAGCTCAGGGGCGGATTGGCCATATACCTTAGAGGGAAATTCCCCGGTGGGCCGACGCCCAAGGGGCCACCTGGGCCTCCCTCACAGCCGGCCAGTGGAAGTTTTTGGAGATGTATTTTGTGGTGGACTGCGGTATTTGGCTCTGTTGGAGTGGTATAATGTGCCACAATATGATATTGCTGGCCCTGCCTTCCATCAATTTGGACTCAACTACAAAACGGGGCCACTTTTCATATTTTATTCAGGGCCACTTTAAGTTCCCAGTCCGCTCCTGGCTCAGCTCCTCCTGTTCTATAACATGCTGCCTGCAGATTCCACTGTTTTTCCCACAGTGATAGGTTCCTGTTAAGGTTTATGGGTAGTCTATGCCACTAGTGAACTCAATTAAATTTCACAGTAACTGGACAAGGAATAAATTTATGTAAGAATAAGTATATGTACATATAAGTTTGTGAGTGCTGATGCTGTATTGATGATCTAGATACTACACAAAATTTCTAGATTGTGCTTGTATCAAATTATATTGAATAAACATTGGTTATGCACATTAGATCCTAACATGAAGGTTTACGTTGTTGAATTTGTAAGGAGTGGAGCAGACCTCCCCAGTTAATTAGCGGTTAAATTTGGTAAATTGAGGACTGTCTCTAAAAGTGGCATTTATTTTAATGACACTTTAAATGATTATGCTATGATTATTAAGGTTTGCTTCTACTACATATACCTTTATTTGTTATTAGCTGAAGGACCCGGCTTCGCCCGGGTATATTTACCGTATTTTTCGCCCTATAAGACGCATGTTTTCCCCCCAAAAGTGGGGGAAAATTCTGCTGCGTCTTATGGGGCGAATGCTAATGAACGCTTCCATTATGGAAGCGCTCATTAGCACCGGAGGACAAGGAAGCGGTGAAGACTTTGTACTCACCACTTCCTGGTCCTCGGCTGTTGGCTGTGCAGGGCTGCGCACAGCGTGAGGGCGCTCTGTGACCTCACGCTGTGCGCGCCAGTACAGCTGACAGCAGATGGAAGACAGAGCTCGGGCAGAGAGCAGCAGCGGCGTCCAGGAGCAGGACAGGTAAGTGTTTTATTTATATTAAATTCTCTGAGGCATGGGGGCTGACATAAAAGGCATGGTGGCTGGCATAAAAGGCATGGGGGCTGGCATAAAAGGCATAGGAGCTGGCATAAAAGGCATGGGGGCTGACAAAAGAGGCATTGGGGCTGACAAATAAGGCATTGGGGCTGACATTAATGGCATGAGGCTGACATTAGAGGTAATGGGGGCTGACATGAGAGGTAATGGGGACTGATGAGAGGTATGGGGCTCTCATCTGATTGGGGGTCATTCACATTGGGGTCTGATCTGAGGTCTTATTGGGGTCTTATTAACATTGGGGGTCTGATTGGGGCTGTGAGATGAGATCTGATTAACATTAGGAGTCTGATTGTTGGTCTGTCCTGAGGTCTAATAAAAAATATTTTTTTCTTATTGTCCTCCTAGGTGCGTCTTATAGGCCGGTGCGTCTTATAGGGCGAACAATACGGTAATCTATTTCATTTAATGTTTGTGTGTGTGTCGTTAAAAGATATCGAAAGTGACCTCTACAGTGCCCGCCCCTTAACAGAAACATACACAGCGCCCACCCCTTTAACTGTGACCTCCACAGCAGCTAGGGTGGCCACTGTCTTAACCCCAAAAAGCCGGACCTCACCGGCCATTCCCCCAAACGTGAAGCAGTGCCCCCTGGCTCCATGAAGACACGGAGAAGCTATCTGAGCGTGAGCTACTGAAAGGGTGGAGATCCCTGTGTCCGTCCAGGCACTGCGAGAACAGGTAGCCAGAAAACTGGACTGTCCAGCCTAAAGCCGGACATCTGGCCACCCTAACATGAGCCTTCTCCTAGGGTGGTCAGAGGTCTGGTTTTAGGCAGGGATGTCCACCCTTTCAGTAGCTCATGCTCAGACAGCTTCTCCTCCGTGTCTTCATGGAACCAGGGGGCGTGGCCTTGTGTTTAGGGGTGTGGCTTCATGGGGACCGGTGGCACGGTTTCACATTGGGGGGAGGCTGGACAGTCTGGCTTTTAGACTCCCTGTCCTCTGTCATGCGCAGGGCCTGGATGGACACAGGGGACGTGGCCTCATGTTTAGGGGTGTGGCTTCATGGGGGACCGGTTTCACGGCTTCACGTTGGGGAAGGATGTCCTTTTGAACAGCTCACTCTCAGCAGCAGCACTGTGCAGTCTGAGCAATGAGCTGCAGGGAGAAATTCACCCTCCCCCCACCCCTGCAGCTGAAAGAAGGTGATTTTTACCTATATTTTTAATCCCGGTCAAATGCGGCATGGAAGGGGCGTGGCTTGACTGATTCAGGGGTGTGACTTAGTGGGATCTGGGGGTGGGGCTTTTAAGTCCTTCTTTTGACGGTGGCCTGAATTACAGGTCGATGCCATAGTAATTTAGGAGGAAGGTGGGTAGCAGTGGAAGAATACATCTTTTATTACTACTGAACAGTAAATATGTGAAATTTACATTAAATGAGGTAATGATTGATGATGAATTAGTCTAAAACATAAGTTATATTTATGGTAACTGAAATACCCCTTTACCATTGTCATCCACAGTGCTCTGCCTCTTTAATGCAGACCTACAGCAGTGAACTGGCTAGGTTGTCATAGAAACCTGGTGTGTGGAGACTGCCTATGAGCTTCTATTGGCTGATAAGGGTCATGTAACCAGGCTACTATTGGCTAATGCATGTTTTGGGAATATCTCAGGAACGGTACGTCCTGGAGAGCTGAAAACTGTTCTAAAACCTTCCCGGACACCTGATGTACATGTGTGCCAAATTTTGTGATTGTAGCTAAAGTGGTGCGGATTCCTTTAGCGGACATACACACATACACTCAGCTTTATATATTAGACTAGCTGAAGGACCCGGCTTCGCCCGGGTATATTTAATTTATTTCTTTTACTGTTTGTGTCTGTGTGTCGTTAAAAGATATCGAGAGTGCCCTCTACAGTGCCTACCCCTTCAACAGTGACCTCTACAGCAGCCTGCCCCTTTAACGGTGACTTCTACAGCTGCCCACCCCTTTAACAGTGACCTCTACAGAAGCCCGCCCCTTTAACTGTGACCTCCACAGCAGCTAGAGTGGCCACTGTCTTCACCCCAGAAAGCCAGACCTCACCGGCCATTCCCCCAAACGTGAAACAGCGCCCCCAGTTCCCATGAAGACACATCACTAAACATGAGGCCACGCCCCCCTGGCTCCGTGAAGACATGGAGGAGAAGCTTTCTGAGTGTGAGCTACTGAAAGGGTGGACATCCCTGTGTCTGTCCAGGCACTGCGTCGGACGGAGAACAGGTAGCCAGAAAACTGGACTGTCCAGCCTAAAGCCGGACATCTGGCCACCCTAACATCAGCCTGCCCCTAGGGTGGCCAGAGGTCTTGTTTTAGGCTGGACGGTCTGGCTTTCAGACTCCCTGTCCTCTGTCATGCGCAGGGCCTGGATGGACACAGCAGCAGCACTCTCAGCAGCAGCACTGTGCAGTCTGAGCAATGAGCTGCAGGGAGAAAGTCACCCTTCCCCCACCCCTGCAGCTGACAGAAGGTGATTTTTACCAATATTTTTAATCCCGTTCAAATGCAGCATGGAAGAGGCGTGGCCTGACTGAGCATGGGCGTGACTTAGTGTGATCTGGGGGTGTTGCTTTTAAGTCCTTCTTTTGACGGTGGCCGGAATTATAGGTCGATGCCTGATTTAGGAGGAAGGTGGGTAGCAGTGGAAGAAAACATCTTTTATTACTACTGAACAGTAAATATGTAAAATTTACATTATATGAGGTAATGATTGATGATGAGTTAGTCTAAAACATAAGTTATAGTTATGGTAACCGGGAATACCCATTTACCATTGTCATCCACAATGCTCTGCCTCTTTAATGCAGACCTAAAGCAGTGAACTGGCTAGGTTGTCATAGAAACCTGATGTGTGCCTGTGAGCTTCTATTGGCTGATAAGGGTCATGTGACCAGGCTACTATTGGCTAATGCATTTTTTGGGAATATCTCAGGAACGGTACGTCCTGGAGAGTTGAAAACTGTTCTAAAACCTTCCCGGACACCTGATGTACATGTGTGCCAAATTTTGTGATTGTAGCTGCAGCGGTGCGGATTCCTTTAGCGGACACACACACACACACACACACACATACACTCAGCTTTATATATTAGATTTCAATGGGATGTACACAGCACAGTGCAAAAGTTTGGAAAAAATGCTGCAAAGTAAGAATGCTTACAAAAATGGAAATGTTAATAGGTTATTTTTATCAATTAACAAAATGCAAATTGAAAGAACAAGAGAAATCTAAATTAAATCAATATTTGTTGTGACCGCTCTTTGCCTTCAAAACAGCATGAAATATTTTAGGTAGACTTGAACAGGTTTTGAAGGAACCAGCAGGGAGGTTGTTCCAAACATCTTGGAAAAATAACCACAGATCTTTTGTGGATGTAGGCTTGCTGAAATTCTTCTGTCTCTTCATGTAATCCCAGGCAGGCTCAATGATGTTGAGATCAGGACTCTGTGGAGCCATATTATCACTTCCAGAACTACTCCTTCTTTAGGTTGAAGATAGTTTTAGGTTCTTAGTGACATTTACTGTACAGTACAGACCAAAAGTTTGGACACACCTTCTCATTCAAAGAGTTTTCTGTATTTTCATGACTATGAAATTGTAGATTCACACTGAAAGCATCAAAACCATGAACATGTGGAATTCTATACTTAACAAAAAAGTATGAAACAACTGAAAATGTCTTATATTCTAGGCTCTTCAAAGTAGCCACCTTTTGCTTTGATTACTGCTTTGCACACTCTTGGCATTCTCTTGATGAGCTTCAAGAGGTAGTCACCTGAAATGGTTTTCACTTCACAGGTGTTCCCTGTCAGGTTTAATAAGTGGGATTTCTTGCCTTATAGATATTTCAGCAAATGGAGTTGGGGATTTGGTCAGGATTAATGGTGTACTCAATGCTTAGAAATGCCGGCAGGTACTTATCCATTATGCAATCACAGAGGTGTCTGATTGGCTCCAAATTTATTCTGTATCAAGACAATGACCGGAAACATACAGTACAGACCCAAAAAAAAAAAACGACATTTACAAAATGATGCAAACATAAAGTACACATATGGGGAATATTAAATAATAAATATTTTATGAGGTATCACTTTCAATTTTAAAAGCAGAGAAATTGACATTTTGAAAATTGTTGGGATTTTTTCATAAATAAAGGTGACATATATTGACTCAAATTTATGACTGTCATGAAGTACAATGTGCCACAAGAAAACAATCTAAGAATGGCTTGGATCAGTAAAAGTGTTCCAAAATTATTACCACATAGAGTAATACATGTCAGATTTTCAAAAATAAGCCTGGTCACGAAGGTGCAAAATGGCCCGGTCATTAAGGGGTTAATGTGTCTCAGCGTCAAGTACTGTACAAAGAATTAAAAAAATATTTGAAGAGACTGGAGATGTTTTTGACAAGCCCATGTCCGGCAGACCCCGCAAGACAACTGCTCAGGAGGAACTTTTGTTGGTTTGAAAATCAAAAGCCAGCCCCTCTTCCACTGCAGCAGAGCTCCAACAGGCCTGGTCACCTTAAGTCCCTGTGTCAACTAAAACAGTTTGTAGGATTCTGTCTCGAAATGGCCTCCATGGTCGAATCAGTGCCCAGAAGCCAGCACTAAACAAAAGGCAATTAAAAAATCGTGTGGCATTTGCCAAGGCCTACAGCCTGCTAAACGGATGGACGCTGGAAAAGTGTCAGAAGGTGGATTTCTCAGATGAATCTTCAGTTGAATTACACCGCAGCCACCGCAAATACTGCAGGAGACCTACTGGAGCCCGTATGGATCCAAGATACACCCAGAAAACAGTTAAGTTTGGTGGTGGAAAGACCATGGTCTGGGGTTACATTCAGTATGGGGGTGTGCGAAACATTTGCAAGGTGGAAGGCAATATCAATAGCCTAAAATATCAAGAAGTATTAGCTACCTCTTACATTCCCAATCATAAAAGGGGTCAAATTTTGCAGCAGGATGGTGCTCCACTCATACATCCATCTCTACATCAAAGTTCCTCAAGGCAAAGAAGATCAAGGTGCTCCAGGACTGGCCAGCCCAGTCACCAGACATGAACATCATTGAGCATGTTTGGGATAGGATGAAAGAGGAAGCTTGGAAGATAAAACTAAAGAATCTTGATGAACTCTGGGAGGCATGTAAGACTGCATTCTTTGCTATTCCTGATGACTTCATCAATAAATTGTATGAATCATTGTCAAAACGCATGGATGCAGTCCTTCAAGCTCATGGAAGTCACACAAAATATTAAATATGGCTCTAATAGCACCACAACTTCAGTCACCAATGTTATGAAACATATCTTTGTATTTGAAGTGAATTATTTGTTTGATTTTCACATTACTTTCTGTGGGTGACAAAACTTTTGTCTTGCCAAAATCTGACCTGGATAAGCGACAGAACTACTGTCAGGCACTGTATGTTCAGTTAATAAACAGAGTTACTAACTGATAGAAGAGGAGTGCTGTATTTTCTTCAGTATATCCTAGCGATATGTCATCAATATCCCAGATTGGAATACTGCTTTAATTATATATACTAAAATGCAAACAGGTCATTGACCTTGAAAACTCAGTTGAACATCAGTTCTTTGGAGTGAATGACTTGGCAGATTTTTCATTTAAGTAGTTCACACGTTTGTAGGCAGTTACATGATCTGTTATGACTTAAGATTTAATTAAATCATGAAGTAGTCTCTCTTGAGAGGCAATTTAGATGACCCCTAAAATAGCCAGAAAACATGCAGGTCAATCATCACAATGAAATACAACAATAAATACATCTACAAGGAGCTTGTCTACCATACAGTTTCAAGGACCAAACTGAAGGACACAATACAGAGAGAGCAAAATGCCCTTGTCACGTCTCGCCTCTGCACCTTTGACTTTTAACCTCTCTGTAGACAAATAATACAACTTTGAACTGTTCTGAGAAGCTACAAAGCCCCATTTTTATCAAACACAGAAACAATAATTTTTTCTTCACTGAACTTAAAAGGGATTTTCAAAACAATAGAACATTCACAAAGTCAGTACTGACAAAAATGGCGGGAACACTTGACTCTTTAAAAATTAAAAAAAAATTTTTTTATTGTCCAATGTTACGATGTTTTGCCAGTGTGGATCATAGTTTTGCACGATATTTGTTTTCATACAAATTTTTAGACATTTACAGAAAACATGGAATAGGGCATGTGAGTGTATGGAGTTGTCTATTCTGAGCATTCAAACGAGTTTAGCCAAGGTACTGTCTCTTCTTAAAGTCACCAGCTGTGTATGGAAACTTATTGGCAATGCTCCATGGTATGGAGACTTAGTGGCAATGCTCCATGTGAAAATAATACGCAAAGAGGTATTTCCAAGGGAAAGAGAGCCACTTTACTAGTGCCACATTTTGGAAGTGGACTATGAGTCAAAGTCTGTTTTTCTTTAACAAGGCTCGGGACATGACAAGGGAAAATAGCCAAGCCAAATATGAGTATTCAATACAAAAGTATACACATCTGTATGTTTCTTATCTTCACCAGAAGGTAGGCAATAAATAGAACAAGGAAGAAATTCTCTAGTTAAAGAGAAGAAATAACTTCCATCTCACTTTTTTCATGCCTTCATTTTTTCTGCAGTCGAGCCCCACATGGATCTCTCCATAGGCAGTGTCTAGTTACTGTACACATCATGTGGAATCTCTGATCCACAATCTGCATGGACATCAATGGTTCTCTATAGTGCAGATTTGAAGGATATTCCCATCCTAGGCATTTATATAATATCCTCAGAATAGCATATAACTTCATGAGAGGTGTAAGTTCCACAGCACAAGCTCATTATTTAACTTTCATGGAAGAGGCTTTGTAGGGCAGACATCTCTAGAT
Source organism: Rhinella marina (assembly GCA_900303285.1). Taxonomy (NCBI): domain Eukaryota; kingdom Metazoa; phylum Chordata; class Amphibia; order Anura; family Bufonidae; genus Rhinella; species Rhinella marina. The sequence continues at coordinate 11,780 of ONZH01020178.1, forward strand.
GAAGCCTAAAGCTGCATTAACACTGCACTGACAAGCAACAACTGCCTGCTTGCTCAGTAGAGGTGGAGCTCCGTTTTTATATGCAACAGTCACCTCTACTGTATTAGGACAACCGATGGCTACCACTCTGTTGCTTATCCTCATACAAATTCATTGTTTCCAGGCAGCAGAGTACAGTTCATATGGCAAGATCTGCTGCCCAGAAACACTGATCAAGGTGTACGCACCAAACATCATATTACCCGATGAACAAGCGTTTTGCTCATTCATTGGGTCGTCAGCAGTGCCTTTACACTGGCCTATTTTCGGAAACAAGCGTTCGTACATTCGGCCCAAAATTTGGGCATGTAAATCAGTCATTCATCAGACTCTAGATGAAGCCTAAGGGCAACCATGCACAATCAATAGCTATCGGCTGAATGCTCATTCGGCCTACAGCTACCTCTCCTGATTCCCCCGTACACATACACATTCGGCTCGGCCAAAGGTATATTCAATAGTGAGAACAATAGGAAAGGGTGAAAATATTCCACCAAACATATATGTGTATTCAATGGGGAAAGAGGAGAAAGCCACCTTGAAACACCTCTGGTGGCAGCTTTTCTCCTGGTAGAACAAAAGGATAGGGAGGAAATATTCACTTCGTCCGATCCTTCTCAACCCCAACATCATCTGTTGGGAGAGAGTTGGTAGCTCCACACACACATTTAACTGTTGGCCAAACCCACCATTCTCTGCCAGTTCAGTCAACAATTGTGAATTTTGTAGGTACCAGAGGACCTTCTAATGTAGATGATGGTGTCCCAACTTTCCAAATGGCAGGAAAGAACAGATGTTAGACTTCAAAATGCCAGATGTGGGTGAAACAACCATATGGATACTAACATTTGGACATTTTGTTTTTATTACAGTCAATTTTCAAGAATTTTTAATAAAGCTATCCAAACTGCAAAACTTATTTCAACACACTTTGAGATACCAATACACTTTAAGATATGCACAGTCCACAGTAAAGTACTATATATCTCTTTCTCTTAATAATATAAAAATGAGTTTCTGTCTGTCTGTCTGTCTGTTCTCTATGCGCGACCAAACTACTGGACCGATTTTCACCAAATTCGGCACACAGGTACATCAGGTGTCCGGGAAGGTTTTAGACCAGGTCTCATCTCTCTAAGACATACCGTTCCTGAGATATTCCCAAAATATGATCTCCATTAGCCAACATTACAACTGGGAACTTTGGTTTTAAACTCCAACTGCCATTCTCTGCAAAGACACACACAGGGAGGGCAGGTTTCCATAACAACCAGGTAATTATCAGCAGCTGAGGATCTCATCCATTTCTATTCACTGACACTGGTAAAGGTATTCCGGTTACCATAAATATAACTTATGTTTTTTTCTATTACTACAGTTCAGTAGTAATAAAAGATGTTTTCCTCCACTGCTGTCTATTGCGTGGGCTCATAAATAAGCATGGTATTGACCTTTAATTCAGGCCACCCTAAAAGAAGTACTTAAAACCCCCACCCCAGGTCTCACTAAGCCACACCCCCGACTCCATCAGGCCACACCCCCTTTCACTCCGCAGCCAACAGAGATTGAAAAAATAAAGGTAAAAATCAACTTCTGTCAGCTGCAGGGATGGGTGGGAGGTTGACTTTCTTTCTGCAACAACACACACAAACATTAAATAAAATAGATTAAATACACCCATGCGAAGCGTCTTGCTAATCCACGCCCCCGACTCTGTCAGGTCACGCCCCCTCCCACTCTGCAGCCAATGGGAATTGAAAAAATGAAGGTAAAAATAAACTTCTGTGTGCTGCAGGGGTGGGAGGGTGAATTTCTCTCTGCAACGACACACAAAAATTTTAGATGAAATAGACTAATTATAGACTACAACGTTCGAAGCCTTTTGCTAAGCCACACCCCCGTCTCTGTCAGGCCACGCCCCCTCTCACTCGCAGCCATTCTGCAATGACACACAGAAACATTAAATGAAATAGATTAAATGCACCTATGCGAAGCGCTTTGCTAAGGCCCCGCCCCGACTCTGTAAGACCACGCCCCTCCCACTCCGCAGCCAACAGGGATTGAAAAAATAAAGGTAAAAATCAACTTCTGTCAGCTGCAGGGATGGGTGGGAGGTTGATTTTCTTTCTGCAACGACACACAGAAACATTTAGATGAAATAGACTAATTTCAGACTACAACCGTTCGAAGCGTCTTGATAATCCACACCCCCAACTCTGCCAGGCCACGCCCGCCTCCCACTCCGCAGGTAACGGGGATTGAAAAAAATCAGCTGCAGGGGTGGGAGGGTGAATTTCTCTCTGCAACGACACACAAAAATCGTAGATGAAATTGACTAATTTTAGACTACGACCATTCAGTACTAATAAAAGATGTTTTTTTCCACTGCTACCCATTGCGGGTCCCCATAAATTACCATGTCATCGACCTGTAATTCATGCCACTCTGACCCCCGCCCCAGATCTCGCGAAACCACGCTCCGACTCTGTCAGGCCACGCCCCCTCCCACTCCGCAGCCAACGGGGATTGAAAAAATGAAGGTAAAAATCAACTTCTGTCAGCTGCAGGGGTGGGAGGGAAGTTGGATTTCTTTCTGCAACAACATACAGAAACATTAAATGAAATAGATTAAATATATCCATGCAAAGCAATGTTTTCTTCCACTGTTACCCATGGCGTGTCCTCATAAATTACCATGGCATTGACCTGTTATTCTGCCCACCATCAAAAGAAGGACTTAAAACCCCGCCCCAGGTCTTGCAACGTCACGCCCCCGACTCAGTCAGGCCATGACCCCTCCCACTCCGCAGCCAATGGAGATTGAACAATTGAAGGTAAAAATCAACATCTGTCAGCTGCAGGGATGGGAGGGAGGATGAGTTTCTCTCTGCAACGACACACAGAAACATTAAATGAAATAGATTAAATATACCCGTGCAAAGCAATGTTTTCTTCCACTGCTACCCATTGTGTTTCCTCAAATTACCATGGCATTAACCTATAATTCAGGCCACCCTGAAATGAAGGACTTAACTCCCCCCCCCGTGTCCCATTAAACCACACCCCCTCCCACTCCGCAGCCAATAGGGATTGAAAAAATGAAGGTAAAAATCAATTTCTGTCAGCTGCATTGACTTTCTCTCTGCAACGACACACAGAAACATTAAATAAATAGATGAAATATACCCAGGCAAAGCCAGGTCTTTCTGCTAGTAATAATATAAAAATGAGTTTCTGTCTGTCTGTGTCTGTTCTCTATGCGCGACTAAACTACTGAACCGATTTTCACCAAATTCGGCACACAGGTACATCAGGTGTCCGGGAAGGTTTTAGACCAGGTCTCATCTCTCTAGGACATACCGTTCCTGAGATATTCCCAAAATATGATCTCCATTAGCCAACATTACAACTGGGAACTTTGGTTTTAAACTCCAACTGCCATTCTCTGCAAAGACACACACAGGGAGGGCAGGTTTCCATAACAACCAGGTAATTATCAGCAGCTGAGGATCTCATCCATTTCTATTCACTGACACTGTTAAAGGTATCCCGGTTACCATAAATATAATTTATGTTTTTTTCTATTACTACAGTTCAGTAGTAATAAAAGATGTTTTCCTCCACTGCTGTCTATTGCGTGGGCTCATAAATAAGCATGGTATTGACCTTTAATTCCTAAAAGAAGTACTTAAAACCCCCGTCCCAGGTCTCACTAAGCCACACCCCTGACTCCATCAGGCCACACCCCCTTTCACTCCGCAGCCAACAGAGATTGAAAAAATAAAGGTAAAAATCAACTTCTGTCAGCTGCAGGGATGGGTGGGAGGTTGACTTTCTTTCTGCAACAACACACACAAACATTAAATAAAATAGATTAAATACACCCATGCGAAGCGTCTTGCTAATCCACGCCCCCGACTCTGTCAGGTCACGCCCCCTCCCACTCTGCAGCCAATGGGAATTGAAAAAATGAAGGTAAAAATAAACTTCTGTTTGCTGCAGGGGTGCGAGGGTGAATTTCTCTCTGCAACGACACACAAAAATTTTAGATGAAATAGACTAATTATAGACTATAACTGTTCGAAGCCTTTTGCTAAGCCATGCCCCGTCTCTGTCAGGCCACGCCCCCTCTCACTCCGCAGCCATTCTGCAACGACACACAGAAACATTAAATGAAATAGATTAAATGCACCTATGTGAAACGCTTTGCTAAGTCACGCCCCGACTCTGTAAGGCCACGCCCCCTCCCACTCCGCAGCCAACAGGGATTGAAAAAATAAAGGTAAAAATCAACTTCTGTCAGCTGCAGGATGGGTGGGAGGTTGACTTTCTTTCTGCAACGACACACAGAAACATTAAATGAAATAGATTAAATACACCCATGTGAAGTGTCTTGCTAATTCACGCCCCCGACTCTGTCAGGTTACGCCCCCTCCCACTCCGCAGCCAACGGGGATTGAAAAAATAAAGGTAAAAATAAACTTCTGTTTGCTGCAGGGGTGGGAGGGTGAATTTCTCTCTGCAACGACACACAAAAATTTTAGACTAATTATAGACTACAACTGTTCGAATCGTCTTGCTAAGTCACGCCCCCAACTCTGTCAGACCACGCCCCCTCCCACTCTGCAGCCATTCTGCAACGACACACAGAAACATTAAATGAAATAGATTAAATCACCTATGCAAAGCGCTTTGCTAAGCCACACCCCCAACTCTGTCAGGTCATGCCCCCTCCCACTCCGCAGCCAACAGGGATTGAAAGAATGAAGGGAAAAAATAAACTTCTGTCAGCTGCAGGGGTGGGAGGGTGAATTTCTCTCTGCAATGACGCACAAAATTTTAGATGAAATAGACTAATTTCCGACTACAACCGTTCGAAGCATCTTGATAATCCACACCCCCAACTCTGCCAGGCCACGCCCCCTCCCACTCCGCAGGCAACCGGGATTGAAAAAAATCAGCTGCAGGGGTGGGAGGGTGAATTTCTCTCTGCAACGACACACAAAAATCGTAGATGAAATTGACTAATTTTAGACTACGACCATTCAGTACTAATAAAAGATGTCTTTTTCCACTGTTACCCATTGCAGGTCCCCATAAATTACCATGTCATCGACCTGTAATTCATGCCACTCTGACCCCCGCCCCAGATCTCGCGAAACCACGCTCCGACTCTGTCAGGCCACGCCCCCTCCCACTCCGCAGCCAACTGGGATTGAAAAAATGAAGGTAAAAATCAACTTCTGTCAGCTGCAGGGGTGGGAGGGAAGTTGGATTTCTTTCTGCAACAACATACAGAAACATTAAATGAAATAGATTAAATATATCCGTGCAAAGCAATGTTTTCTTCCACTGCTACCCATTGTGTTTCCTCAAATTACCATGGCATTAACCTATAATTCAGGCCACCCTGAAATGAAGGACTTAACCCCCCCCCCCCCCCGTGTCCCATTAAACCACACACCCTCCCACTCCACAGCCAATAGGGATTGAAAAAATGAAGGTAAAAATCAACTTCTGTCAGCTGCATTGACTTTCTCTCTGCAACGACACACAGAAACATTAAATAAATAGATGAAATATACCCAGGTGAAGCCGGGTCTTTCTGCTAGTTTCTTATAATATCTGAGCAGGATGAGTCGCCTTTATCTGTATTCTGAATCTACAACAACCCACTGGCCAGTAATACTATATTATATAGAAAAATGTAGAAATGTAATTAATGAATAAATATTTGCAAAAAAATAGACTCATTTTATAATAAAATGAGCAATTATTCCATATTGATAGCAGAAAACTGTAAAAAATTAGTTTGGTGAATCCGACAATGATCCCAGTATGAACAATAGATGTAGCAGATCTGTGTAGTAGTTAATATAGGAACCGGTGGCACATGGGAGTGTGCAGCAGCATCAATCCACTTCCACGGGGGAGCAGCACCATCACTGCATTATCACTAATGCACGTCCTTATGAAGTCCAGACGTCTACAAAAACAATTTAGACGACATTGTGATGACACTATTCATCACTCCCCAGTTGTTCTGCAAATAGGATGCTTGCTGTAATTGTTCTTTTAGGGTCCAATTTTGTCTCATAATACAGATAAAACTGAGACATACATAAAAAAAATGCTCTGTGTCCCAGGAATTCCTAAATGCCTCCCTCCTTCTCATCCTAGTTCTGTGACAAGCTGTAAGACAAGTGGTTGGAGCAGGAGCCTCCCTGCTGTGTCCTGTCTTTAGTGGGACAAAAAAGATCCTCAAGCACTGCACCTTGTTTAAGCCCATCCTTCAGGCTGTCTCTAACTATAGATGGAACAGATCAGCAGGAGATTATCCCATTTATTCTCTGCAGGATTTGTGCCAGGATCCTGCAGAAAGTGATACAGACTAAAAAACAGCATGGGCAACTATATTTCCTCTTTAACACTCATTTCTAGGCTTAGTATACCTTTAACATAGAATTAAGCAATGAAGATATTAACAAAATTCTTTACTACTTGGATAATACCTGTTTATCTGTAATTGTACGGTGCCGTGGAACATATTCACACTTTATAAATTAGTAATAATATTTCCCATCTATAACTTATTACTGAATAGTGACATTTATAAACATGGCACAGTTACAGCTTATTCACTCAGCAAAGTGTTCCAGATTCATAAATCACTCCCCAAACGTCTAGTTAGTCAATCAAAGGGTTTGTAATCGTAAAGCCTGTCAAGGATTGAATGAATAATAGACCATAGAAAAACCATTGGATTTCCTAGATTTCTTGTTTCATGACCTGACATTTATCCGACTTTAGGACGTATGTCTGCTGGCACTGCATTGTACTTTTCTTATTTATTCATCACTGACTTACATAAGGCATTTATGTACAGTTCAAAGGAATGCATTTTCTAAAGTGTTAGTACAACATATTTGAAGGCACTTGAATCCTCAAGAACACAATATTTTTTCACAGAAGAGTGTACTCCATAAAAAGAGAATTTCTTTATTTGTTTGACGTTATCCTTCAATAAAAAATACTCTATCATGATACATAAATAGTCATTTCATTCTGCAATCTAAAGGCATTATTTGCATCTGTTAAAGCAATGACATATCACTAGGAAGTGTGAATTTGAATTAACCCCATTAATCCTGAGAATGAAGGGGCTGCAGTCCTAATTTAGCATGCTGTCCCCTTGAAAGTTTTGCTTGCACTATGATGTTCACGACCACCCATTTGAGCACAGACCTGCCCAGGTAATAAATCAATGGACATACTTGAATTTGGCAAATGATCTCTCCCAAGGAGTTTGTAGTCCAAATGCATTCTCATAAAATAAAGAAACAAAACAATTTGCTCCACTTTCTCAAATTACTAATGACATTACTAATGTGAACAATGTGGGAAACCCAAATGAGCAGTGTTTGCTGAGGATTCCCGCAGTCAGCCAATGCCCAGCACAGAAACAGCACAGAAGCTAAAGGCTATGGGGGGAATTTATCATTAGGAAAATATTTGAAGTCAGTTTTGCTTCAGTCTATGTTGGAGTACTTTTTGCCACATTTATCAAACGTCACAGGTTGTTTGATAAATGTGGCTTGTCCTTAAAACTAACACTTCTGTCTAGAGAAGCTACTCCACTTTTCCTACTCCACCCTCCTCCTGGAGTGAGATTGCGACTATTTTGCGACTTTTTTTAAAAAGTCGCAATGATAAATCTGGAGTGAAACTCATTAACATGGCTAACCACACCCACTTTTCCACCCATATTACAAACTGGAGTGAGTGGTGTACACATGCAAAAAGTCGCAAAAAAATGCGCAAAAAAGTCGCAAAAGCCCTGTCGTGCGACTTTTTGAAGACAGAATTCTGGAGTGAAGGTGTGATAAATCAGGGCCTATGTTCTGACACATGCACACACTTCCATCAAACTGCACATGCATCAGGAAAGTACAGGCTTCACACAGAAGCCTGTAGCTGAACCTTGACGTCAGCAATGATGTCCACTGAAGAGGTCCTGGTGCATGCGCAGTAGTATTATCCTACTGTATAGGGAAGGAAGGCTGTACCTACACAAGTCTGGCTGGAGTTCACAGCGATATCAGAGATGGTGCACTGTCTACTGCTGAAGCGAAGAAGAAAGAAGAGTGCTACCAAGCGATCTAAGCCGTGCAGATTAGAGACCAGACCGCTACCTCCTGGGATGGTCCCAGTGTACCTGGCAAATGACTTACTGAGGTCAGAGACACTGGTGAAGACACCAGAGTAACAGGCATGTCACAAAACACAGAGCATGGGCAGACTAACCCATTCACATTCGATAGGTGATGCAGGAGCTCAATCACAACTAACAAGAGCTGAGGGAACCCGTACACACTCGGTAGGTGCTGCATGATCCCGATCACACTAAAAGCTTCAGGAACCCACTCACACACGTAAGAGTTGCATATTGATGAGCAGACACAAAAAAACACAAAGGTCAGACATACAGACTTCAGGAACAGACTTCTGGATCCCAGACAGTCATAGCAAATAATGGTCGGCAGTGGTCAGGGCATCTCAGTGGAAGAAAGCACAAGACGCTCACAATACAGTAAAGACAAAGTGGTACTTAGTATGGACTAATGTCAGCAGACACAGATAAGCTCCATACTTACAGTAGAAGAGCACATACAATCCAAGAGAAGATCAAGCAAAGAAAGATATAATTGCATGGGGAAGGTCATAGCACTCAAAAAACACCCACCAAACTTACACAGAACACAGGACCTTATAGCAGACTAACAAATTAGTCGAACAGATGGAGACATACACACAGCTAGTAAAGGATTAACCCTCACAATAAAGGCTATGCATAAGCACATAGGCACAACTCACATCACAAGTAAACAGGACCAGGGTACACACAGCAGGGGCAACATGAACTGCCATTGAACACAACGACACAGATCCGAACCCCCACAAGCAACAAAACTGGCACGGACGGTACAATGGTACAAGTGAAAGTCCATTATAACACAGTGTGCAGTATGTTTCTAGAAGGAGACGTTGAAGTGTTTCTTTGTCTGTAAATTACCAAAATAATATAATATTCTGTAGATTAATACATTTTATTGCATCAATATTCATGCTTAAAGGGGTATTACCATCTCACAAATGTAGTTTGTATAGTTAGATATAGCCATACCAATATTATTACTAATAGAATGTATTTATATAAAATGTACAGTTTAGAAGATTTGCCTATTTGTATTTCCATTGTTCCACACACACATCAGTCAGGCCGTTGCCCCTAGTTACGGCCACTGCGGCCATGTAGTAGTGGTGGCCGGCTTGCTCCTGTTCAAACCCGCTCTGAGGTAACTTCTGTATTGTGAACACACATTACATGAGCATGCGCAGACACATCTTAGGGTTGTAGCATTTTTGTCTACACTTCAAAAACGCACAGAAACGAATCCTGTTCCAAGATCAATTCATCTCTATGGAGTCGGATCCGTTTATAAAGCCTGCGTTTTGGATGGATCCTGACCATTGTGTTTTGGACTGGTAGCGTCCAAAACGCAGATGTGAAAGTACCCTAAGATGTGCCTCTGCATGCTCATGCAATGTGTGTTCACAATACAGCAGTTACCTTAGGGCAGGTTTGAAAAGGAGCAAGCCGGCCACCACTACTACACGGTTGCGGTGGCTGTAACCAGGGGAAACGGCCTGACTGATGTGTGTGGGACAATGGATATACAAATAGGCAAATCTTCTAAATGGTACATTTTATATAAATACATTCTATTAGTAAAATTATTGGTATGGCTATCTAACTTTACAAAGTACATTTGTGAGATGGGAATACCCCTTTAATTCAGCACATTTTACTGTGTCAATATACCAGTTTAATTCAGCACATATTACTGTGTTAGTATACTAGTTTCATTCAGTGCATTTAACACTGTTCCACATCCACACTGTACTGATGCTCCTCCTAAAATAAAGAGAATTTTTGGATGCTTGCTCAGAACAAACCACTGTTTTTTCTGACATTAACATGTGTGTATAAACAAGTACAGGAGTTCAGAAGTTCCTCTCAGGTAACAGAATAACTGGGTTGCTGTTCTCAAACAAGTCCAGAGGAGGCCAGAAATAGATGCAGAGAAAGCAGGCGTCATCCAGTGGAAGACAAAATGAATAGTATGCTGCACCAGGAGCTTCTTGTTAAAACATTTTTATTAAAACAAATAAAGCAAAAAACGGGTATGCTACGCGTTTCAATGGCAGACCATCATTTTCTTCATGCATCTTCAAGTAGAGAAAGTGATATGACTACCTTGTGTATGTATAAACATAGGCAAGCATCTGCCACTAAGGCATCATTTTTGGACCACTTGTTCAGAACAAGCCATTGTTCTTGTTCTGATTACACCATGCATGTTTAAATGCCATCTTTCACCAATTTTTAGGCACAACTAGATTGCCAATAAAAGTGTGTTACCTGAAAAAAGGCACTGTTGATTGGTTAGATCTGAGTCTGAGTGTAAACTTACATACAATGTCCCAGGAAAGATCATTGCAAGTTAAACATATTGTATCTTGAGGCCAGTGTCTTGAAGGACCACTGTCTTTCACACTTACTGGGCACAACGTTTGGTACCCTACACATTTGTTACCAGCAGAACATACCAAGGGCTGGCGTTCAACATATCCAGGCATCTTGGAGGATGCAGGTGGCATCCATATATGCAATGTCAGTTCCAAGTGACAGGATGATTAATAAAAGCTTGAGACGCATAATACAGTGAGTTGCTATCAATCCAATTACCATATAGCCAGGACCAGTGTTTTTTCCAGTACGTTATTAGTGAAACCTATTTAGTACATCATTATTTCTGCCGAGGCTTACCAGTCATTGAGCAGGAAAATGTAGTTCCTAACAATCCTGAGTTCAATTTCTAGGTCTAAGTCTAAGAAAAAGTTGAGTCTGTTTAGTGTTAGTCTCCTTGTAGTGGCAAGTCGGCTCAGACAATTTGATCAAAAGGTGCACTGAAAACCTCACTTTTATAAATATTGTAAATATAGCAGTAATTTTTAAAAAATCCATATACTCTATGTATGTGTGCTGCTGCATCTCTTGCGCTCAGGGGCATAACTACCATAGCGGCAGTCCATGCAACTGCTATGGGGCCCAGGGCAAGAGGGGGCCCAGACTTAACTGGGATCATCTACTCTTCTACTGGAGGTGAAAACTTGGTCAGGACTCTTCCCTCTAAAGAACAACTTTTAGCAAATGAAGCAGTGGAAAATGGTCCAAGGTTCATTGAAAAGGGTTTAGGCAGAAACCTTTCTGTCCTGTGTGGGAGGCCTGGTTTGCTATGGGGCCTTTACTTCTCTATTTTCACCACTGCTTGTGCGCTTTTTCGCTGCAGTAACAGTGGATTTGCACTTGCACATTTATTTCACCTTTTAGGAAGGCTCCATGCACACAATCATATGCATTTGTAGTCCACAAATCGTGGATCTGCAAAATACGGATGTGGTCTGTGTGTTGTCCACACTTTATTTGTGGACCCATTATTTTCAATGGATCCGTGGTCCGCATTTTTGTGGAACGGACATACAGATGCAGAAAGCACATATTTATTTATTTATTTTATCCACTTAGATTCGATACAAATCTTCATTTTTTTTACACCGAAGCGAATCCGAATCTTTTCAGATTCACTTTGGAAGATTCTTCTGAAATCTTTGTACGCTAACGCTACGTACGCATATTATAATTTGTACGCTAATGCTACGCATCTAATAATTTGTACGCTAATGCGTAGGTATTCACTTAAGTAGAGTACTTTTACTGTATGTTCATTATTTTTGTGGGCCTAGACAATAATACGCTAAAGCTTCATGCGCACTTTGAACACTCATGCGTACGTTTTCGCTGGAATATTCGCAACCGAATCGAATCTTATCCGAGGCGAATCTTTTTAAAAATTCATTCGCTCATCTCTAGCTACTATATTCCACAGCACTTTACACACATTAGCATCACAAATAGATGATTTTTCTTTCTACTTCCGTATTTCTGTTCTGCAAAAGGATAGAACATGTCCTATACTTGTCAGCAAAATGCGTGTCGTGAACCCATTGAAGACAATCGGTCCACATAAAATACAGATGCAACGCAGACTGCATCCTTAATTAAAGAGTCTGCAATTTATGGACCACAAAAAGGACAGGGTCGTGTGCATGGGGCCTAATTTAGATTTTTTGATTATGATATATTGTTACCAATCGATATATATCTATGGACAGTTTGTACAAACTATATAGTGGATCGATTGGCTACATAATTGGATGGAATATTATGTGATTTGTGGCTATTTCTATTATTATTTTTCTATGCATTTTATTTTTGAATCATTAAAGGGGTTGTGCCAAGTTTTCAAGTCATCCCCTATCCACAGGAGCCCCACCTATTCCAAGAACAGGGTTCACATTTCCCCATCCTGACCAGCAGCAGCAGGTTGAGCATGAGCCCTGACGTTCCATTCATTTTCTATAGGACCACCACTTTACTTGGCTATCTCCAGCAGTCCTATAGAGAATGAATGGAGAGGTAGGGAACATGCTCATCCTGCTGCTCCATCTGGACAGAGGAACAGGACCCCCATTCTTGAGATCAGAGCGGATCCCAGCAATTGAAAACCTCGGGATCAGTTAGTTATCCCATATCCTGTGGGTGAGGGATCATTTAAAAACTTGGTACAACCCCTTGAAGCCCTAGTAGACAATACATTACAATCTTCATGTATTAGTGCACCTTATTTTATATGCACCAGGACCTTCTTTGCACTCATGGTATATTCACAGATGCACTAATCAATTGCTTTTGCATTTTATATGTTTTTATTTGTTTGGTATACATAGAAAATCTAGTAATCCAACACAATGTTGTTCCAGAGCATTCCGGATTACCGGGAGTATACCAAATGCATATTCCTGCTAGCGCATATCATTATTTTTATCTTCATCATAACACCAAATATAAATTCTGCGTTGGTGTCAGAGCATAATAGAAACAATGAGCCACTTTTGCAGCTTTCGTAGAATCTGTGCTCCTACTTACACAAGAAAAGGCAGATTTGTCTTAGACTATTACTGTCTATTACTGCTGGAAGTCTGGGAGAAAGGTGGGAAGCAGAGAATCCTGGCAATCTGCCTAAAGAGGAATCAATGAAACAAATTAATCCTTTGCAGGCTGCAATGACACAGTAATCCATCATCCCGAGCTGCCTTTATACACCAAATCAGAGAGCAGAGGATAGAGCCCTAGGGGACATCACAGACAACAAGCTACACTAACACTGGGAAAATACTCGAGAATCAGTTTATTTAAAGAGGATAGATTTCAGTTGATTGCTTATCTCGTCAAATAAAGATTTTACTTCCATCATGAGCTGACCCTTGGAGGTATACATTTCAATGGTCCTTTCTGGAGTTTGAAAAACTTTTAAATTTGTATATATTTAATAGTTTAATAAATGACATCATGAGAGAGTATGAAAAATATTGTAAAACAAAAGGGTATATGTGCTGTACTTCAGATTAGTTTATTATGTGTCATGTCATGTTCATACCAGAGGAAAAAAAATGATGAAAAGTCAAAATGATCTCTTCTATTTTGGCCACTTTATAGAACAATCTAATTTTTTTCACTGTGTGATGGATATTTGTCATATCAGCGTGAGCCTTCTGAATTTCATCTTTATTAAAATGGTTGTCAATTATATTCATTAGGCTGCCAAACCATTAAAATGCTGAGCTCAGGTGACATGGTTGTGACATCAGTGGACTGCGGGAACCAGCGAGAAGGCTGTGGCACTACTGCAAGCGCCGCTGCCTTCTCAAACAGCTGATCAGTAGGAGTCCCGGGTGTCGGAACCCCGCTGATAAGATGTTGACATTGACGGGCTGGGAACTTAAAGTGGCCCCATGTTGCCCAAATTAACAGAAGGTGAGCAACACAAGTTGGCAGGAGCAGCAATACCATAGCGCAAAATACTGCCCCGGCAGAACCAAATACCACAGTGCAGCACAATATATTGCCCCAAACGCTGTCCCTCTGTGGTAGCCATCAATAGCTGTCATTTTCTGTTCTCATCCTCCAGTTTGCTCTGATTAAGATATAGAGCAGGGGACTCAGGCCACAGCAGTTGAATTCAGGAGGGCATGTGTGGTCGCTGACCAGAGAGCTCATTATGTACTCGAACAGTGGCGGAGAGGATTACTTGAGCGGCCCCCAGACATCAGCCTACCGGGTAATTTCCCTGTAGCGTCTATGGCCAGTCCACCCCTAGCTGCTGATGACCTATCCAGAGGATGTATCATCAGTAAGAAAAAGGTAAAGAACACCCGTTAAAAAATTGTCAAAGCCTTCTATGGAGCATGTAAAAATTCCTGAACGAAAATGATAGTTATAACACATTCTGTTTCTTAAAGAAGGACTCCCACAAAAATTTTTATTCTATGGCCTGTTAGAAAATCCTAGAGATGCAACAATTTAAAAAATAGTCTTAAAAAGTGTCACTTAAAAATTTGCAAACATATAGGATGTGACTTTTTGACTCCACTTTTCAGGAGCAAGGGAGACGATAAATCTCCCCCAATGTCTATAAAGCACTATGTAATATGTCAGCTCTATATAAGTGAGCTAAATAAATAAATAATAATATGACGGCACCTCAGACCCTTTGTTCTTGTGCTCGTTAAGTGTCCCAGACTTGAGACTTCTTTCAAAATGTTTTGGCATATCCTTGTGATATAGCAGAACATTATTAGATGGGAAAATCCCTTTAAAGAAACACTCCCACAAAAAATGTTATTCTTTGATTTGTTAGAAAGGTACATGATGTACTCTTCAGTGAAGGTAATCTTACCAGTGACTGAATTTGTGAAACCTTCCTTCTGATCCTCAGCTGTGTCATGTGACTAGCACTCTGACTTTCCAAATAGCTTCTTATTACGAACTTTGCAAAAAGTTCGTAACGAATCTGGTTAAAAAAAAAACGGCGAAGCAAAACTGTACTTTTTTCACAGAATAGACCAGGATACAAGGGATTATTACTCCTATAATCCCTTGTATCCTGGTTTTCTGTGAAAAACAAGATGTGTGACGTCACCCCACAGCCCCTGAAGTGCCTGAGCACGCCGACATCTTGTCAGTGCGTCGCCAGACATCAGAGAGAGAGGAGCTCCATATCAGATAGAGAAAAGATATAGATAGATAGATATATAGATAGCCAAACAAGTAGATAGATACAGGGAGAGATAGAGAAGGAATAGAAAGGGTTAGTGAGAGAAGCAGGAGAGAGGAAGAGAAAGCTAGATATAGAAGATAAGGTGATAGATAGGGAAAGAGGCTGAGAAATCAAGAGATAGGTAGAGATAGGGAGAGATAGGCATTTAAATAAAAAAATGTGAGATCTAGGGAGAGATAGGGAGATAAAAAAAGAAATAGGGAAAGAAAAGTGAGGAAAAAGTCAGGACAGGTAGCATTCCTGTCCCGTGACCGATAGTACACGCTACACGTTGCTGCTCTGCTGGGTGCCGTCAACCCCGTTTAGCCGCAACAAATAAGTTTTAAAAAAAGTAAAAAAAAAAGTTTAAAAAAAAGTTTAAAAAAAAGTTTAAAAAAGTTATAAAAAAAGTTAAAAAAATTTAAAAGTTATAAAAAAAATAAAGTTTAAAAAAGAATTAAAAAAATACATAATTTCATTTTCCCCCACCCAAATAAAAATATGTCCAAGCGTCCTAATTCCAGCACTTCCCAGGCAAGGAGTGCAACAGCAGGCGGTGAGGGTAGGAGAAGTGGCAGCACCAGGCCCTGTGGCAGCCGGGGTAACAGGCGTGGCAGCAGGGTGCAGCTACCCCTGACGCCCACTGGTCATGTAAGAACCACACAGCCAGCGGTTCTAGATTGGCTTACCCAATCCTCCAGTTCCACCGCCCAAAGCTCCCAAACGAGGAGTCAAGCATCGGCTGGATCATCCGACACCACCCTTACATGGGACGGTCAGCGAGAGTCCTCTGCCCCGTCCCCTGTTATTAGAATGCCACTCACCTTTGGGGCACCTTCTGCCAGGGAACTCTTGGCAAACCTTGATCTGCCCTTGGAGTCTCTACCACTTTTTTAGTGATGAGGAGAAGGAGGAGGAAGTCCACCAAAGTCAGCGGGTGGAACGTACTGAGACTCCAGAGGATGTGTTGGCTGTAAGCAGTCAACAGAGCCAGGGAGGGGCATCCAGTGCCACACCTGATATCCTGTCCCAGCCACCGGAGGAAAGTAGCAGTGGTGCAGAGTTTGATGATGATGTCGCTGATTGGACGTGGCGCCCTCAAGCAGCATCATTCTCATCATCAGGGGAGGAAATAGAGGTGCCACCGACGCAGCAACATCCCACTGTTGCAAGGAACCGAGGCACAAAAGGGAGGGGTAGAAGCCAAGCTACCAGGCAGAGATCACCCTCTCAAAGCCTTGGTCCTGAGAGGGCACCCTCAGGCAGCATTGGCAGACAACAGCCAGCAAGACCCCCCGTGGCTGTCAGCAAACCACGGTCCTCTGTCGTCTGGCAGTTCTTCCGCCTGGGGAAAGATAAGCACATCGCTTTGTGCCTGCTGTGCAATGAGAGGGTCAGTCATGGTAGGGGTGATAATCTCGGGACAACATCGATGCGAAAGCATATGGAAAGGCAACACCAACAGGCCTGGAAGAACCGTGACTACAATACCACCTCCTGTCAGGATGCACCATACACTGCAGATCCCATCATGCAGCATCCTCTCAGTGGAACTCAGGGTTCGTCAGCCTCAGGTGCCAGCACCAGCACAGTGTCACTGCCATGTACACCGCTAATGAGGCAGCAATCCGTGACTGAGTCCATGGGCAGACGTCAGGTGTATTCCAGCAGCCATCCCATGGCCCAGAAACTGACCGGTGCTTCAGTCCCTGCCCTTCAACCTTGTGGACTCCCAGCCTTTCAGGGATTTCATGGCATGTGCGCACCCCAGATGGTGAGTCCCCAGCCGCCAATACATCTCTGGCAAAGCTGTCCCATCACTGCACAGAAAAAGGTTGGCGACTCATTGGGACTCTCGGTGTCCAAGACCGTGCACCTGAGTGCTGATGTCTGGTCCTCAAATTATGGGCAAGGGCAGTACATGTCTGTTACTGCCCATTGGGTCAACATTCTCCCAGAAGACCATCAGGAAGTTGGCCCATTCTTGCCACTGTCACCTCCACGGTGCTTTAGGGGGCCAGCAGCGGGAAGCACAAGTTCTGCCTCCACCACCTTGAACCATCCGCCGCTTTGACTGCAGTCCAACCTGCCCCGGTGTCTTACCATCGATGTCAGGCCCGGCGCTCTCAGGCTGTCCTCCATTTGGTGAGCCTGGGTGAACGGAGCCACAGTGGGCAGGAGCTCCTCCGGACCATCAGGGAGGAGATAGATCAATGGCTGACCCCACGTCAACTAACGGTGGGAAGTGTGGTAGCAGACAATGGGAGGAACATTGTCTCTGCAGTGCAGCAGGGAGGGCTGAGTCATACACCTTGTATTATCACACTTAATTATCCCCACTAATGATACCTGGGATTTCAACAACTGCAACCAATGGGCATCAGCCCATAATAATTCCCTTATAGAGGTATCATTATATAACTAAAATAACTTCGGGCAAGAGCATGATGCTATGTATATTGTGTATATAAATATACATAGCATCATGCCCTTGCCCGAAGTTATATGTGGGTAAAACAACCCAGGAATTGAGAAGACGTATATCTGGTCATCTCAGTGCCATTAACACTAAAAAGGATACATCCCTTTATAGACATGTCACATATATGCATAATGGGAATATTGAAGTTCTGAAGTTCTGGGGAATATCAAGGATAAACTTGGGACCACGAAGCGGAAATCTTGACCGTCTACTATTACGCGAAGAGGCGAAATGGATATATAGGTTAAAATCCCTCAATCCAAATAGTTTAAATGAGGGTTTTTCCTATACCGCCTTCATTTAACCCCTTGGCCGACAATGGACGTACCGGTACGTCATGGGCGCTAGGTACTTAGCGCAACAGGGCGTACCGTACGTCATGCATGTTAACCCCCGCTGCTCAGTGCAGCGGGGTTAACATGCTTTGATGGCGGCTGTTAGACACAGCCAGCCATCCGTAGTGAAGGCCTCGGGGGTGCCGTGCACCCCCCATAAATGGCGATCGCTGTTGAATGGCTGGTCTATTCAGACCAGCCACTTCACAGCAGGCTCCGTGTACTCGGCGGGGATAGCGCTATTCTAGCAAATCCCCGCCGAGTGTCAGGGGTTGGGGGGGTCAGGGGGTCAGGGTGTCCCCCCCGCCCCCCTGATTGGCGGTGGCAGATGGGCGGCGGGGGGAGACTTCCAATGTGCGGGCGGCTGCCGCGAGTGCCGCCCGCAATAATTTTTCTAAATGGCCGAGCTTTATTCAAGCAGAGTATCAGCATACAGCTGATACTCTGCTTGAAACTGCTGACATCTGTGCTGGCACCGATGTCAGCAGTTTAACCCTTCCATGCCGCGGTCCGTAGGGGACCGCTGTATGGAAGGGTTAACAGGGAGAGCGCTCCCCTCCTCTCCCATCGGCGCTCGGGCGCTGGCAGCGCCGAGGTGTGAGATGAGAGGGAGGAAGCCCTCTCCCCTCCATCGGTCGCTGCGCTGCTGTGGCAGCGTCCCGATGGTTACCATGGCAACCAACGCTTTCGTCTGGCTTGCCATGAAAGCCTGTTCAAGCTCCTGCTAAAGGCAGGAGCTTGAACAGGCTATAAAGAAAACACTGCAGTACCAATACAGTGTACTGCAGTGTATTGTAAAAACAGACCCACTGGTTCTTGAAGAACCAAGTGATCTGAGTCCAGAAAGTGGAAAAAAAAAAAAAAAAAAAAAAAAAGTTAAAAAAATTGATTAAAAATAAAAAAACACACAATACATGAACATGTTAGGTATCGCCACATCCGTAACAACCCGCTCTATAAAAGATATTACATGAGATGGCCCCCCAGGCGAATGCTGTAAAAAATTTTAAAAAAAACTATGCCAAAATAGCCATTTTTCCCCTCTTCCCCTCACAAAAAGTGTAATAGCAGGGCGATCAAAAAGGCGTAATTACCGCCAAATTATCAATTCAACCGTCATCTGTCCCGCAAAAATGTACCCTACCTGAGACAATCGCCTGAAAACTGAAAAAAATGGCTCTCTGAAAATGGCAACACAAAAAAAATATTTTATTCTGTTCAAAATGCATCTAATGTGTAAAACTTTCCAACAATAAAAGTGACATATTGGGTATCGCTCGTCCGTAACAACCTGCTCATAAAAAATTACATGAGATGGCCCCCCAGCGAATGCTGTAAAAAAATTTTTTAAAAACTTGCCAAAATAGCCATTTTCCCCCTCTTCCCTTACAAAAAGTGTAATAGCAGGCGACAAAAGGCGTAATTACCCCAAAGGATCATTCAACCGCATCTTGTCCCCAAAAAATGTCCCTACCTGAGACAATCGCCTGAAAACTGAAAAAAATATGGCTCTCTGAAAATGGCAACACAAAAAAAAATTTTATTCTGTTCAAAAATGCATCTAATGTGTAAAACTTCCAACAATAAAAAAGTTGGACATATTGGGTATCGCTGCGTCCGTAACAACCTGCTCTATAAAAATATTACATGAGATGCCCCCCAGGCGAATGCTGTAAAAAAATTTTTAAAAAAACTATGCAAAATAGCCATTTTTCCCCTTCCCTTAAAAAAGTGTAATAGCAGGCGATCAAAAAGGCGTAATTACCCCAAAATGGTATCAATTCAACCGTCATCTGTCCCGCAAAAACTGTACCCTACCTGAGACAATCGCCTGAAAACTGAAAAAAATATGGCTCTCTGAAAATGGCAACACAAAAAAATATTATTCTGTTCAAAAATGCATCTAAGTGAAAAACTCCAACAATAAAAAAGTTGGACATTGGGTATCGCTGCGTCCTAACAACCTGCTCTATAAAAATATCATGAGATGGCCCCCCAGGCGATGCTGTAAAATTTTTAAAAAAACTATGCCAAAATAGCCATTTTTTTCCCTCTTCCCTCACAAAAGTGTAATAGAGGCGATCAAAAAGGCGTATTACCAAAATGGTACAATGAAAACCTACTCATCCTGCAAAAAAACCCACATAAGACAATAGCTCAAAAAAATAAAAATCAATGGCTCCGCAAACCACTCCATCAAAATGTGTTGTAAAATCATATGGTGCTCCTTCTGTCTGATCCTGCCATGTACCCCACGCAGTTTAACCACAACATATGGGGTGTGCCGTATTCAGGAGATGTAACAAATGGGGGGGATTTTTCCTGTACCCCTTATGCAAATAAAAAAAATTGGGGCTAAGCAACATTTATTGGAAAAAAATTTTTTCATTTCACAGCCAAGTGTTTCCAAATCCGTAAATGCTTAGGGGTCAAAGTGTCAGTACCCCCTTAATAATTCTTTGAGGTGTAGTTTAAATGGGCCACTTTATGAGGGTTTCCACTGTAGGGGTGCGTCAGGGTCCTCAATTACAAAATGGTGCCTAAAAACTATCTAGCAAATTTTGCCTCCAAATCCGTATGGCGCTCCTTTCCTTCTGACCAACTGCCACAAACCCATAGAACGTTACCAACACTATGGGGTATTCTGTAAACTCAGAATCAGAGCAATGTAAATTGAGGTTTATTTGCTGTTAACCCTTGCTATGTGCAAGAAAAAAATATTAACATGAATAATCTACGAAAAAGTAAATTTGAAATTTCACCTCCATTTTCCCTAATTCTTGTGGAACACTCAAGGGTTAACAAAGTTTGTAACAGCAGTTTTATAATTTGAGGTGTAGTTTTCTAAAATGGGTATTTATGGTGTTTCATTAGTAAGCCCCTCAAAATCACTTTATATCGCATTGGGCTTAAAAAAATGGTTGAAAATTTTTGTGAAATTTGAAAAGGCTTTTAAACTAAGCCTCCTAACGCCTAAAAAAGGAAAATGACGTTAAAAAATGATGCCAACATAAAGTAGCATATGGGGAATGTAAAATAATATTTTTGGAGGTATTACGGTGTATTTTAAAGTAGAGAATGAAATTTGGAAATTTGGAATTTTTCAAAATTTTTGGTAAATTTGGGATTTTCATAAATAAGGGTGAAATATATTGACTCATTTATGACTGTCATGAAGCAATTGTGTCACGAGAAAACAATCTCGAATGGCCTGGATAAGTAAAAGCGTTCCAAAGTTATTACCACAAAATGACACATGTCAGAATTCCAAAAATTTGCCCAGACATTAAGGCCAAAATGGGCTCTGTCTCAAGGGTTAAAATGTGAAAAACATTAAAAATTATTAATAATAACACTATACACAGTAACCTCCTGGATACAAAGAGACCAATACTAAATGTGAATTTCACAATGACCTTTATCCTCCTCCGATCAAGTTGGTGAAATATGTATATATACACATTACTTTATTAGTAAACACAGGGTGACATGTATGGCTTTAATTGGCCAAAGAATAGGTTTTAGTGGGTATAATAACTAATGAGAATGGGCGGAAAGTGGTTGTAACAATCTGCCCATAAGATACCACAGTGAATGAATCGGAGCGGGAGGGCGTGGATAATAGTCTCAGTGCTGAGATACCCGCCCCAAAAATCTCCCATGATTGCAAGTAGTGCCTACTTTAACTCCGCCCTGTACCCTCCGAGTTCCCGTGTCTCGCGAGAAGACGCAAGGGAGAAAGAAGGAGGATCCATGCAAGGTACCACACAGGTAAGTATAGGTACGTCATCCAAAAATCACCAAAAGATCTCTATCCCATTGGTGGATGACGGTGGAGGGGTAAAGGAAGGTGTTTAAGGAGGAAAATACCACGAGCGCACGCTAATACCCCTACTTCCCCTGACGAAGCCGCATCGCGGTGAAACATGTCGGGAGGGGTAGCGTGCAAATCTCTATTTTAGACAACATATTGGCAGGGACATCCCAGAATGCTGCACTGAGAATAGGGGATAGAGCGTATCCAACAATTGATATAAGGGCTATAGGCGTTGTGAGCTACGTGTGTCTATAGGTCCAGACGCTATCAGCCAATCGAGGCTGCAGAGGAGAGATGTATATGAGGTGTCTTAATAGAGTCATAGGTGCCATGTATGAGGATAGGTGTGAAGTGCAACCATTCAATTCAGATTGAAATAGGAGTAACCTACAATTTGGACACCCAAGACTCTAGTAGCACAGATCTTTACCACTAACAAATCAACAAACGAAATACATGGCAGTTGACCATTCAGGTGTTGATCTGACAGTATCGATTAGTACCTGACTGGCCATTTCTCTCTTCAGCCTCATAGTAATTGAGTAACTAGATACCTGCCAACTGTTATAGTTTTAATATAAATAGTGCTTGGTGCAAAATAATTTCTTTAAGGAACAGTAATAAAGGTTATATTTAGTCTATCCTATAAGGGAATATTATGGGCTGATGCCATTGTTGCAGATACACCTATGGCACATGTTATAAACCTCAAGTCAACAGGTTTCTTTGATCATTTCTGCACACAAGACCTATGAGATGTCACGCAGAGTTGCAAACACTTCAGCCACTCCAACACAAAGGAACACCCTGCTAGATCCAGAGACAGCGCAGTCTCCCCAACATTGGCTATTCTGCGACATGCCAACACGCTGAATTCTGCCCCCATAGCTGGACCGCCTGTACGAGCAAAGGTCAGCCTTACAGACTACCTTCATGGGGCAATCAGGCAGCTTCATGCCACACTGCGACTTCTAAGTCCACACGGCAGATGATGCGTGAAGTCTTCCAATTGTTGATCTTTTGAGGACGACTCTGTTGTGAGCAGGCATACTATGGATCAACGACATCATCCCATCGTCCATGTTCTG
>ONZH01020179.1:0-12788 GCA_900303285.1 Rhinella marina
CCCCATATCTGACCCCCCCATTAGACCTCCAGACGCCCAATCGGACCCCTATTAGACCCCCAGACCCCCAATCGGACCCCCATTTAGACCTCCAGACCCCAATCGGCCAAATCGGCCCCATTTTCCAGGACCCCCAGACCCCCATTAGACCCCATTAGACCTCCAGACCCCAATCGGACCCCCATCGGACCCCCATTAGACCTCCAGACCCCCATTAGACCTCTCTAGACCCCCAGTAAGACCCTTCAGACCCCCATATCAGACCCCCAATAAGGCCCTTCAGACCCCCAAAAGACCCTTCAGATCCCCATATCATTCCTTTCAGAACCTCAATAAGACCCTTCAGACCCCCATAGACCCCCAATAAGACCCTTCAGACCCCTATATCAGACCTCAGACCAGACTTAAAAAAAATAAAAAAAACCTACCTCTCCTTCTCTCCCTGTCCTGGCTGTCTTATCTTCCCGGGGCCCGCGCTGAAGTCACCTGACCTCCTGCAGCATCAGGTCAGAGTGCACTCTGTACGTCCTGACGCTGCAGGCAGTCAGGACGCAGAAGTGCCGCACCGGCACGGGAAGAGTGAACAGGAGGAGGGGTAAGTAATGTACAGCGCTTCTCTCCCCCTCCTCCTGCAGACTAGTGAACGCTTCCATTATGGAAGCGCTCACTAGTATTCCCTTTACATAGATATAAAAAGATTAGATTCCCTGCATCTTATAAAGGGAAAAGTAGTGTACCCTCTGGGCGACCCCTATAGTTACGCCAGTGATTAAAATCCTGGAATACCCTTTTAACCCTTTCCTCATGCAGTAATTTTCCATCTTTGCATTTTCGTTTTTCACACTCTGTATTCTTGAAGCCATATCTTTTTTATTTTTCCGTTCACATAGCTGTATGAGAGCTTGTATTTTCCAGGACAAGTTGCACTTTCTAATAGCACCATTTAATATTAAGTACAGTGTAGTGGAAAGCGGGGAAAAAAATTCCAAATGGGGTAGAATTTGGGAAAAAAAAGGGTTTTACGGGTTTTGTCTTTACAGCGTTCACTATGCGGTAAAACTGACTTATGCTTTTAATTTTCCAGTTCAGTACAATTACGATGACACCACATATATATATAGTTTTTGTTCGTTTACTGAAAAAAAATACGTATAGTAATTTTTCATTGTCACAGCTGTATAGTGACCCCAATAACTTTTTAATAGTTATGTCTACGGAGAATTGTGAGGGCTCATTTTTTGCAGGTCAATCTGTAGTTTTTGATCACAGGAAGTAATGTTTCAACTATTTTACCTCTGAAATACCCATGCTGATTGACTTGGTTTTCCAAAAAGTCCTTAGGAGACTTGCAGAATTCCTCAAAGTGCTTAACAAAATGAAGGACATCATGATGGAAACTCAATGGAACTCATTATTGTCAATGGGTTTTGTTGGGCTTCATTGATGTCCATCGAATGATGAAATTGGCAGTGCCATGATTTTTGCTATTTTGCTCCTATAACAGAGCAGAAACTTGGAAAAAAGAACACAGATATCAACTAAGCCTTGATTGAACATTGTTTCAAGTTAGGAAGGTCCATGACTGTATTGGAACCTGATTTAATACTTTATTGAGTATCCAATGTTGGTAATTATTGTTTTTCTACTAAAAATTTGTGTTCTTCCCTATCTAACAAATCCTACAATAACATGTTACACGATTTTTAGAATACATAGTGCCTGCTGAGCAGACTTTGCAAGATAAATATGCAGGTGTTCATGACCAGAGTGACTAAACACCTCTGGAGACATGATTTGCATATCCAGAGGTCTTTCTCTTATAAAAACAATAGTTAAGATTTCACATAATATGTTTCACCTGCAGACCTGCACAATGTCCTGGATTGGTCTCCTTGTGATACTTGCAGTGTCCTGTACATGTAAGGAATATTATTGTAGATTATACAGTATAATTTAATAAATAGAAAATACTATGATGCATATAATTATTATGTGTTTTTTTTCTCTTTTATCTAGGTGGATCTGCACAATATGTACTAACACAGGAAACCATGATCAGCACATCCCTAAATCAAAGAGTCACTCTATCCTGCCATTTAAACACAGGCACTGTAGCAGATTCAAATTACCCGTACTGGTTCCAGCAAAAACCTGGTCAGATTCCTCGTGTTCTGATATATAATACCAATGCTCGTCCTTCTGGTATCCCTGACAGGTTCTCAGGCTCTAAATCTGGCAATTTTGCCTATCTGACAATATCAGCGGCGCAAGCAGATGACGATGCAGATTATTATTGTCTTATGTGGTTTAGTAGCGTAGCGCACTGTGATTAAGGACCTTGGCGAGCCAAATCAAAAATCTCATGCAGGTCTTATCACTTCCTCCAGACACCTTCTCAGATAAAAATTTCCTTCCCTGCTTAGACAACTGACACTTTCATTATTTACACATGAAGTATGAATTTCCATTGAAAAACACTCAAAACTAGTATTCAATTTGTGGTGAAGCCTTTAATGAACAGACAACAGACAGCCTTCAGACAAAAAACACTAACAGGAATTTACCGTATGATGCCTTGTATGTCTGGCTTTTAAAAAGATACCATTTTGGCGCATGCAATTTTTATACACAAAAATGTGTATCTTTTTGTGACACCATTTTTACTTTCTTGGAAAAGTTTGTGGGGAAGTGGGCATGGTTAGCTAGATGAGTATGTTGAAAAATAGTTAAGAACAAAGTTAACAAATGCGACCTTATAATTTCACTTCACTAGGGAGAAAACTGGAGAAATATCTCTAGATATATTGACAGATAATATCACTGAATAATCTGGATGGAATTTGACAAGTTCTTTTAAATGTATATCACTGAAGAAAAAAGAACAAATTGCTAAAACTTAACTTTTACCCTTATTAGATAAAATAAATCCATCCCAAATATAATCAAATAAACGTAGTATTCTCACACAATCTGGAGTCTTAATCGTTATTTTGTTGTATGTGATAATCTGATAACAAAAAAACTATGATTTACAGTTTTGGCGACATCAAGGGAGGAAAGTGAGGGTAAGTGAAAAGTAAGGCCAGGACAGCAGGCAGGAGATAAATCCCTAAAATGTCCCTCAGGCTACCCCTGCCTAAAAGCAGAGCACCTGCCCTGAAAGTGGCAACCCTACTTATCTGTGGCTAAACCCTCATCTGTCGCCTATTAGGCCACGTAGATGAGGAGATGATGATCTTGAACAAAATTGTCTTGGGGTGTTTCCCCAGTAAATGTAGTGCTGGTTCATCAGGGGACTAGTATATGATAAATCTGTAAGTTGATGATGGCATCCTGATAAAAGTAAAGGCGCATCTAGGTAGGACAAAACACCACTATAAATACCTTTCACATACCTTTCACATCTTAGAAAGGTATTTATAGTGGTGCTTTGTCCTACCTAGTTGAGCTGTCCTCAGGATACCAGAGGCTGCTTATGAACTGTCCAGAACACACTGCACTAACAACGATGTATGAAAATGATGCTTAATTCACAATATCACCACTAGCACAATGCTGCATTCACTTCCCGCCCCAGGAAAAAACTCCAAAACTCACCTGTTGTATCACTATCACTAGAGATGAGCGAGTACTAAAATGCTCGGGTGCTCGTTATTCGAGTCAAATTTTTCCCGATGCTTGGGTGCTCGTTTCGAATAACGAACCCCATTGAAGTCAATGGGAGACTTGAGCATTTTTGCAGGGGACCGGGGCTCTGCCTAGGGAAGGCTGGGTGAAAACCTGGAAACATCAGAAAATGATGGAACACCACGGAAATGGACAGGAAACAGCAGGGGCAGCATGCATGGATGCCTCTGAGGCTGCCTAATCCCACCATTACCCCAAATTCTCAGGCAACAGCCTGGTGGCTACCCTCATGGCAATTGTGCTCACCCAGACCAAGAAAGGCGAGGCAAATACCCATCACATGTTAGGGAAGCACCCAACTAGGTGCAACGAAGGTCCATCACCGCCTGCAGGTGACACCATTGCTCATGCTGGCACTGCAGCTGACATCAAGTTTAGTATCTGTTCTTATCAGTTGCTGTGGCTGTTGGTGGTAAAGTGGTGAGCATAGCTACTTCCCAAGCAGTTGACCTGGGTTCGATTCCCGTCTATCGCAGGAGGCAATTAAAAAATCAGTACAATATCTAATACGTCCCCTACCCGGGTAAATTGTTTGGAGAGAGGGCCTGTAGGTGGGGGGGAAGGAGGTTTTGCTGGAAGAGCCAGAGGAGTGCCCCCTGGGCTAGCGTGTGTGGTGGTGACAACAGCCAGAATGGATTTTGAAAAACTGTTGCATCAACCGGTATGGTATCGATTCTTCTCAGTTTAATACCGTATACGTCCCCTATCTTGGGACCTTATATTTCATGGATTTTTCGACCACGGAAAACGGAAAAAGAGCTTGCTCTGGCCAGGGGAGTGTCTTTCCCACTGCAGCTAAGGGGACGTGTCCATGCTCTGCCTATCACAGGTCAGGAGGCAATTAAAAGAAGAGAACAAAAAAAAAACATCAGTACAATATCTAATACGTCCCCTATCCGGGTAAATTGTTTGGAGAGAGGGCCTGTAGGTGTGGGGGCAGGCTGGGGGGAAGGAGGTTTCGCTGGAAGAGCCAGAGGAGTGCCCCCTGGGCTAGCGTGTGTGGTGGTGATAACAGCCGGATGGATTTAGAATGACGACGCAGGACCCCAACTTAAAAATTTAGCATCAACCGGTACAGTCGTAAATTATGAGATTGATCAAGTGTGGTATGTCTTCTATGTATACTACTCAGTTTAATACCGTATATGGCAGCTATCTGGAAAAATAGTTTGGAGAGAGAAAGATAGGACAAAGACTTAAATTGCTTGGAGAGGGGGCCTGTAGGTGGGGGGGCAGGCTGGGGGGAAGGAGGTTTCGCTGGAAGAGCCAGAGGAGTGCCCCCTGGGCTAGCGTGTGTGGTGGTGACAACAGCCGGATGTAGTTAGAATGACGACGCAGGACCCCAACTTAAAAATTTAGCATCAACCGGTACAATTGTCAATTATGAGCTCGATCAAGTGTGGCATGACTTTTAAATGGATATTGCATGTGGTCACGTACTCCCTGGAACCCCATAGTCACCCCTTCCCTGATGTGCTAGCCCAGAACGTTCTCTGCCCCAATTCGCAAGACCTTTTGCTGTTTCTGTGTGCTGACAGTGGGGATTTACCAGTGTTGTCTGAGGAGGTGGTGGACAATGGCGAGACACAGGTGTCGGGGGTGAGGTAGTTGTATGGGAAGCAAGTTACAGTGGGGACTCCTTGGGGGGACTTTCTCATGATGGGACAGATTCAACTTGGGTGGATCAGGCACAGGAACAGATCAATTTTTTTTGGTGTTTATTTAACTTTTATTTAGCAAAAATAACCACAGAGATATTTATTCGTTATCTTCTCTGCGCAGTCTGGCGTGGGGGTTCGTCACTTTAATGGCGAGCTGTGCCGCTCTCTCCACAATGGTCTTTAGGTTCTTAGATGGAGACGTTGTCGGCGATTTCAGTACAGAAGGACTCATCAACAGAACCTCGACCTCCTTGACATTGTGGACCAGGAATTTGCGGAACCCTGTGGGCAGCATGTGTTTGGTCTTCCACTTGCTACCGTATCCAATGTTGGGCAATATAGATACGCAGGTAATATTATTTTTCACACCTATCACAAAAATAATAATTACGCAGTTTGCGCAAATAAAACTGGAAACTGGAATTGGAGAGAGGGCCTGTAGGTGGACCTCCGGAAAAATTGTTTGGAGAGAGGGCCTGTAGTTGGACCTCCGGAAAAATTGTTTGGAGAGAGGGCCTGTAGGTGGACCTCCGGAAAAATTGTTTGGAGAGAGGGCCTGTAGGTGTAACTCCGGAAAAATTGTTTGGAGAGAGGGCCTGTAGGTGGACCTCCAGAAAAATTGTTTGGAGAGAGGGCCTGTAGGTGGACCTCCGGAAAAATTGTTTGGAGAGAGGGCCTGTAGGTGGACCTCTGGAAAAATTTTTGAAGAGAGGGCCTGTAGGGGGCCCTCCTGAAAATTTTTTGAAGAGAGGGCCTGTAGGTGGACCTCTGGAAAAATTGTTTGAATAGAGGCCTGTAGGGGGCCCTCCTGAAAAATTGTGCTAAAAGAGTGCCAGTTGGACCTCTAAAAAATGGCGTTTTTTGGGTCAGCGTTAGGCAAAGACGATATGGAGGAGGAGGAGGAGTAGGAGGAGGAGTAGAGAAGAGGAATCGGATACATAAGTTATTTAAATTTTTAGCTGCTTTCCCCCGGAGGAGATTTGAATTCCGGTGAAATCCAGGCTTTGTTCATTTTAATAAGCGTCAGCCTGTCAGCGCTGTCAGTTGACAGGCGTGTACGCTTATCGGTGATGACGCCACCAGCTGCACTGAATACCCGCTCTGACAGCACGCTAGCGGCAGGGCAGGCCAGCACCTCCAAGGCGTACAGCGCCAGTTCAGGCCACGTGTCCAGCTTTGAAACCCAGTAGTTGTATGGAGCAGAGTGATCGCTACGGACGTTAGTATGGTCAGCTAGGTACTCCCTCATCATCTTTCTGTACAGCTCCCCCTCTACTCTGCCTAGACTGGGGACAGGTGACAGTGTCTTGCTGGGGTGACATAAAACTGGCAAAGGCCTTGGAGAGCGTTCCCCTGCCAGTGCTGGACAAACTGCCTGCTCGCCTCCTCTCCCCCACTACTTGGCCCACAGAACCGTGCCCTCTGCCGCTAGTGGCGTCAGATGGGAAGAATTGTTTCAGCTTGTGCACCAGGGCCTGTTGATATCTATTCACTCTCATACTCCTTTCCTCTGCAGGGATGAGAGTGGAAAGGTTCTGCTTGTACCGTGGGTCCAGGAGAGTGAACACCAGTAATCAGTGTTTGAAAAAATTCTTCTAACGCGAGAGTCACGGGATAGGCAGCCTAACATGAAGTCTGCCATGTGCGCCAGAGTCCCAACACGCAAGAATTCCCTCTCCTCACTGGCCTGACTCTCCATTTCCTCCTCCTCCTCCTCCTCTTCAGCCCATACACGCTCAAGAGTTAAGGACTGAGCACTGGTACCCTCTACTGTCTCGCCGACATTCTCCTCCTCTTCCTCCTCATCCTCATCCCCCTCCTCCAATACGCGCTGAGAAACACCCTGTTAACGGTGGCTATTTAGACTGCGACCCAGACAAATGTCGCACAGAGAGTTTTTTGGATCAAGCTGTAGACGTTATTGGTAGCAAATGACTTGGTTGTATTCTGTGACGTACAGAAAGTGTCACCTGGACAGTATATATGGATTGGAGTGAGTGTGCTGAACTGTGACACACAGAATGGTTCCACACTGCTGTGTGCAATGGATTTGTATCACTGAGATAGAACAATAAAAAAAAACAGGGTTAGATATGGCGATAGCTGCACTACTAGTGCCAGCCAGCCAGCCAAGCCAGGAGACAAAAAAAATTTCTTCTAGCCCTTAGAAGGGCTGTTGGGTTCTTTGTGGGTGATTCCTGCCTAACAGAGAACTAAATGCAGGCCCTAACACTGTCCCTGAAAGGCAGTAGCTCTATCCCTAACGACATCCAGACGGCATCTGAGCCGAGCACCGTGGCCAGTCACTAGTATATTCCATGGTCACCTGATCAGGCCAGCCAACCCCTGCTATCGACATGTAAGGGCCCCACGTGATGCTGGGTGTACCGTAGAGTCTCCTGGCTTGTGATTGGCTGTGTTTATAGGCGCCAAAAAAGCACGATGCGGAAGTTGCCATTTCCTCGAGTATGGCGAGATACTCGTCCGAGCAGCGAGCCCTTACGAGTACCCTAATACTCGAACGAGCACCAAGCTCGGACGAGTATGCTCGCTCATCTCTAACTATCACCGATGGTCCTCGGTTCTTTATGGATTCCTTATTGATCTGAAGCAAACACTACCCTGTTATCAGGGCAAAGATTCAGCAATGCAACGCACTTCTCTTTAGGGAACAGTTATTACACCTTAGACTCACTCTGTGCTGTAATCCTGTGCTAGTGCTGAGATCATGCTGTCCTGGGTTCTGGTTACATCTCATGCTCTGCCTCTGTGCTGTGACCTGCAAATTTCTACACAGCCCTTGCTCTCTGACTTCAGCAGCTCATAATTGGTGGCTGGCTTCTCCCACCTGAGCCTGCAGATACCTCCATGTCTACCATCTTTCTACTCAAGCCATGTGCAGACTCTCCTTCTTCCACACAGTAGCAACAGTTCTTGTTCAAGTTCAAAAGCCTTTCCCTCAGGGGCGGATTGGTCATAGATCTCACAGGGAAATTTCCTGGTGGGCCGATGCCCAGGGGCCACCAGGGCCCTCCTCACAGCAGGCCAGTGGTAGTTTGTGGGGATGTATTTTGTATTGCTGGCAGTATTTTGTGATGGACTGTAGTATTTGGCTCTGTTGGGGTGGTATAATGTGCCACAATATGGTATCGCTGGCCCTGCCTTCCATCAATTTGGACCCAACTACAAAATGGGGCCACTTTTAGTATTTTTTCCAGGGCCACTTTAAGTTCCCAGTCCACCTCTGCTTGTCCTGTCGTGTCCTTGAACTCTGGTAGAGAAACTCAAAGCAGAATGATCAAAATCTTTACTATTTTATTGGAAAGCGAAAACTAAAATATTGAATTTAATCATTTCAGACCCTTTACTTAGTGCTTAGTTGAAGAACCTTTGGCAGCAGTTACAGCCTCCATTCTTCTTGGGGATACTGGCACAAGGTTTGCACATCTGGATTTGAAGATTTTCTGCCCTCCTTCTCAGCAGATTCTTTCCATGGAGACCATCAGTGGATAGCCCCTTAGGTCTCTCCAGAGATGTTTGATTGGGTTCCAGTCAGGGCTGTGTGCTTAGAGGCATTGTCTTATTTGGAAGGTAAGCCCAGTCTGAGGTCTGATTAACCCTATTAAACAAGGCATACTGCCTGGTAGGGTTGATCAAGCTGATTAAAAAGATACCTTTCTTTTGTCTGTATGTTAAAGGAGTTTTCAGAGAGCTTGTTAGGCCTCTTTCACACTAGCGCAGCACGGATCCGGCACCTAAAGGGTGCCAACGGATCCGTGCTGCCGCTGATACATGTGTAGAGCCGGAGCAGGGCTCTGGCCCCACACTTGTTGACAGACATTGGGACAGAAATACATACAGACATACACACACAAACACATACATACTTACATACTCCAGCCCGGGACGCCGGCTGCACGTCTTCACGCGCCTCCTGCGCGCAGTGATAACGATTCCCCACAGCGCCCTCTGCTGGGCGCAGTGGGGAAACGTCATGGCTGCGCGCAGGAGGCGCGTGAAGACATGCTGCTGGCGTCCCTGCCTGGAGTATGTATGTATGTATGTCTGTCTGTATGTATTTCTGTGTAGCCGGATCCGGAATGACCCCCCATTGCAAGTCAATGGAGGACAGATCCGGATTACTGGTGTGTCACACCAAACGGATCCGTCCCCATTGACTTGCATTGGGGTCATTCCGGATCCGTCTTGGTGCGGATGCCTGGACCGGAGAGCAAACCGCAGCATGCTGTGGTTTGTTCTCCGGTCTGAAGACGGAACGGAATGCTTTCAGGAGCATTCGTTGTCTTCAGTTCAGTTTTGTCCCCATTGACAATGAATGGGGACAAAACTGAAGCGCTTTTTTCCGGTATTGAGCCCCTATGACGGAACTCAATACCGGAATTTAAAAACGCTAGTGTGAAAGTAGCCTTACTGATGACCTATCCTTTGGACAGGTAATTAGTATCTGATCGGTGGTGGTCCGACGCCTGGAACAGTCATTAATCAGTTGTTTGAGAAGAATGTGGCCTTCTTTCAGCTTACTAAGCATAGCGCCGTACATTGTATCCAGAGCATAGGTAATCAGTTAAAATATCACGTAAAACCCCTTTTAAACAGCTGCAGAGATATGTGCGTTTTTATTCATATGCAAATAATAACTTTGGGAGCACTGCTTGTATAACACCACTGTGCTCTGCACAATCCCTGAAGGCAGAGCTGTGTTCTAACATGTACATATCATATAGGCTAGTTACTATAGCTTTACCATGTTGAAAATAGAGGTTTCCTCTTCTTAGAAAGCTATAATATATTAGATTAATTCACAGGCTCTACATACTGTGAGGCTGTAGCCTGGAGGTAAGTGGTCAGTTTTGCATATAGATATAGATGTCCCAGGTTCAATTCCCAGAGGATACTTCTAGATTTTTTTTCTTTACTTATTTTTTGCTCCCTCATTTAACCCATAATAAAAGGCTATAACTTTACTATATTAAGAATAGAGGATTTCTATACTTAGAAAACGTATAAACATTACTAGGGCACAAAGATAGATTTTCCCAGGCATGGGATTCAGCCGGGTCCCTCCGGTTCTCCAAATCTGGTTGTTAAAGTTACAGCTGGATCGGAGAACCGAGTTACCTGCTGAATCTCGATCCGGTGTGGCAGGAGGAGATGAGTGCTTCCATTGTGGAAGCACTCATCTCCCTACATTCATCTGTATTGCTGCCGTCAGGGCAGGGGCATTGCTGGCACATCATGGGGGCATTACTGGCACATTATGGGGAACACTATGGGGGCATCTTCTGGGGGCAGTTATACTGGCACATCTGGGGCATTTCCACTGGCACATCATAGGGGACACTATAGGGGCATCTTAAACTGGCACATTATGGGGACATTATGGTGTTGGAGGGAGGAAGAACACTATGGGGGCATATTATATAGGTACATTATGGGGGCACTAAGGGACATTTATACTGGCGCATTCTGGGGGACACTATGGGGGAATCTTATACTGGCACATTATGGGGGCACTGTCGGGAAGTGGAGAGGAGCACTATGTGAGCATTTACTAGGGGCATTATATAGGGGTATTTTATACTTGCACACATTATGGGGGCACTATGGGCACATTAGCTCAACTGGGGGCACTAAGAGGGGGATTTTTTTTGTACTGGCACATATTATAAGGGACATTCTTTGTACTGGTGCTCATTTTAAGTATTGAAGGTGGCAGGATGAGTTGTTCAGAAGGTGGGAGGATGATGGAAATGTAGGAACCTAAGATGTCTTTTAGTCAAACTGCAGAGACGAGAGATGGGTGAAAAATTATCATGGCACCTGGTCTGAAAGGAGAAGATGAGAGAAGAGAACGTCTGCATCAGAGGAGAAGTCACTGGAGGTTAGAGGTATGTGGCGCTATATTCTGGATAGCACTGAATATAATATGTATGCAAATATGTCTTTAGTGCTAGGTACCAATGTGTATAAAATGTATATGGAGTAGGTAAATCTACTGTAAGTGTAGCTTGCGTGTAATTTATATACTGTATGGTGTATATTGTATATGTGATTATGTGAGTGTAGTGTCTATATAGTCTGTTTATGTGTGCATACCTCGCAACCATCCCAGATTTGGCACAACTACTGTGTGGGGGGCACAATGGAGATTAGACAGGGTTGGAACATGTACAGATAGACATTGGGTGGAGTTAGAGGTGTGGGCCAGCGTTTTACAAAAACTCGCAGCGCTGGTAGTTTAGCTCCTTAGGATTTTTAAAAGTTTTGTGGTATGTGTATATCTAATATATAAAGCTGAGTGTGTGTGTGTGTGTGTGTGTGTGTGTGTGTGTGTGTGTATATGTCCGCTAAATGAATCCGCACCGCTGCAGCTACAATCACAAAATTTGGCACACATGTACATCAGGTGTCCGGGAAGGTTTTAGAACAGTTTTCAGCTCTCCAGGACGTACCGTTCCTGAGATATTCCCAAAAAATGCATTAGCCAATAGTAGCCTGGTCACATGACCCTTATCAGCCAATAGAAGCTCACAGGCTTCTTACCAGGTTTCTATGACAACCGAGCAAGTTCACTGCTGTAGGTCTCCATTAAAGAGGCAAAGCACTGTGGATGACAATGGTAAAGGGGTATTTCGGTTACCATAAATATAACTTATGTTTTAGACTAATTCATCATCAATAATTACCTCATATAATGTAAATTTCACATATTTACTGTTCAGTAGTAATAAAAAATGTATTCTTCCACTGCTACCCACCTTCCTCCTAAATTACTATGGCATCGACCAGTAATTCAGGCCACCGTCAAAAGAAGGACTTAAAAGCCCCACCCCTAAATCCCACTAAGTCACACCTTTGACTTAGTCAGGCCACGCCCCTTCCATGCTGCATTTGACCGGGATTGAAAATATAGGTAAAAATCACCTTCTCTCAGCTGCAGGGTTGGAGGGAGGGTGACTTTCTCCCTGCAGCTCATTGCTCAGACTGCACAGTGCTGCTGCTGAGAGTGAGCTATTCAAAAGGACATCCCTGTGTCCATCCAGGCCCTGCGCATGACAGAGGACAGGGAGTCTGAAAGCCAGACTGTCCAACCTAAAACAAGACCTCTGGCCACCCTAGGGGCACGCTGATGTTAGGGTGGCCAGATGTCCGGCTTTAGGCTGGACTGTCCAGTTTTCTGGCTACCTGTTTTCCGTCCGACGCAGTGCCTGGACAGACACAGGGATGTCCACCCTTTCAGTAGCTCACACTCAGACAGCTTCTCCTCCGTGTCTTCATGGAGCCAGGGGGGCGTGGCCTCATGTTTAGTGGTGTGTCTTCATGGGAACTGGGGGCGCTGTTTCACGTTTGGGGGAATGGCCGGTGAGGTCTGGCTTTCTGGGGTGAAGACAGTGGCCACTCTAGCTGCTGTAGAGGTCA